>JAQIXI010000604.1:0-20900 GCA_034700165.1 Galumnidae sp. Gr-Ori-00277
CAGACGATTTTTCGATATTATCTGCAAAGACTGCACTCAAAAATATAGAGAAAATTATTAACTTTTTCAACATTTTTACAATATTTCAGTGAAACAGTTATAATGAAAATTTATTTCAATCGAAATTTAATTTATACCACTTTTTGAACCAAAAAAATAGGGGTCTATTCTATGGGTGCTATGATTCCTAACATTTCATTTACACATAAACTTTTTTTTAATGATTTTTAATAAAATAAGTTTTTGTTTAATAGATTTCTACCGAAAAGTGAGAAATTTATCAAATTATCACTAATTAACAAAAACAACGAATAAAATTGATTAGTCACCTTAAAGTAGCATGGTATCTGGCAAAAAGAACCTTTACTTTGCATATCATGTATGAAACGTTGGATTTCATAGAAATCAATGATTTTACAGTTTGTGAAGCAATTGTATTGTGAGTGAAATGGAGTCCAACAATATTTAAATGCAAATTTAGTTTTGATGTAAAGCTATACAAACACTGGTTTTGATTCAGTGATGCGATGGATGTGAGTCAACATTAAATTCTGATCACAGTTTTGAGAAGTAGTGCTTATAATTGGGATCGTAATGAAAGTGGAGCTCAACATCATTTGAATCGTTAATTG
Organism: Galumnidae sp. Gr-Ori-00277; assembly: GCA_034700165.1. Classification (NCBI taxonomy): domain Eukaryota; kingdom Metazoa; phylum Arthropoda; class Arachnida; order Sarcoptiformes; family Galumnidae; species Galumnidae sp. Gr-Ori-00277. The sequence continues at coordinate 633 of JAQIXI010000604.1, forward strand.
AATAGCATTTCATTGTTTCTTCTTTTTTTGCTTTCATTTCATTTTCTTTCAAATTAAATAAAATATTCATAAAAAGAATTACTTTTTTCGTGATTTTTAATGAAAAAAATGTTTATTTCATTTCTATAATATTTTCTAAAAATAGATAAGAAAAGTTTGATAAACTTTTTTTTTGCCAAGATCAATATTTTATTCTCTAAAATTTTTATAAAATCAAGTTTTTTATCGGAAAAATATTTGACTATAAATTAGATATTTATTAATTGAATGAATGAAACGAAACGAAGTGAATGTCATTTAAAGAAAATCGCATTATTCTGACAAAAGTTATGTCAAATGAAATTAAATGAGAGGAGAGCACAGAATAAGAGGTTCTTTCACTGATTTTTTTCTCTGTTCATCGGATCGGCAGAAAACTAAATGCCAAAGGAATTTAAGATTTCCCTTGGTAATTTTCAATGATATTATACTACGCTTTTGTCTAAATAGCACAAACTTGATCATTTTACTCTTAAATTTTATTCTAGCTCAAAATAAGAATTTGCTTATACAAAGGAGATCTTATTTGATGGAAGAGTGGGTTTTTGTGTTGAATCCCTGGTTGTGGTGAATCAGTTAACCACAAAATAAGATTTCTGACCACACAATCAAATAATAGCTAATATGCAGACAAACCCCAATTCAAACCCCAATTCCAGGCATTAGTAATACTTTTTTATTGCTTTATTAGTAAATTGAGTTATAGTTACGACAAAAGCAATGATAGTATGCTTTCATTCATCGCATGAATATTATTATCGAAACAATTAAGTCATGGTTTGATTCAGGTTCTGATATGACATTGATATTGATATGTGGGGCGGATTCGAACCACCGCTGAAATTAAATGAGAAAAATATCAGAATTTATTCATTAGAATAACAAAAAGATTGTTTTTATGACTTTTCCGCGAACTCATGAGATATGATTCAGAAATTAATTCAGATATGGCTTAGACTTCAATATATTAATTTATGAACAGGACCACATCCTTACTAGAATAAATTTAGCAAGAATACTTTGATAAAATTAATTTTCAAGAAGCTTATGGTTTGAGCAATAGTTTGGAGTTTTCCTGGTTAAAGTGTAAAAGTTGTGCCGCTTTCTTATAATAAATTGATGGGGATGTGCTCAAATGTGCTCAAATGAGAATGTGCTCCAAACTGGTCGAACTCAATCTGATAGCTATTAAGGCAACAAAAATAAACTTCAAATCAGTAGTGGAAGTGTTCGCCATTTGATTAATGATCGCATTCTCGACAAAAGTTAAGTTAATCTAAAAGTTTTCGTCGAAAAAATCAAATTTAATTTTAAATAAACGAAGAAATTTGTGTTTCGATAACAAACAGTAATAATAATTTATTCAAATTATTTTCGTCTCAAATTTGAGGTAATTTTCAAACATTAAATAATTTTATATCAATTTAGTTGATTATCACTAATTTATAGTAAAAATGTCTCTGTTTATCATATCTCTTATCGAATGTGATATCTGATATGTTCTCAATTATGATGAGTTGTGACAGTCGTGACAAAAGCCTATCGACTCATTTAATTATAAAAATCTATTAATTTATTGATTAAAAAATGAGAATTTAGTTAAAATTAAGAGACAAATGAAAGACAAATATTTTGTTATTTTTAGAGATTTTGTAACAACTTTTGACTTAAATATCAAATTACAAAACGAAGTAAGTATTGTCTTTGTTTGGAGTGAATCAATGCTCTAAAAGCCATTTGTGTCACTGGATATGATGCGGATGAGTCTGAAATTTGCTTAATTATTGCGGCTGATGTTCAAGAGTTGCATTTGAGTGGTAGGTCTCAAAAATAGCCGATCAATACCTGTGAGGGATATTTGTAACCCTTAGCCATCAGTGATGAGTGCATAGCAACCAATTTTAATGGACTCGTATTCGGTTAGCGGACTCTTCACAATAAGTCTATATTTAACAACGAATGTAATTAATGTTAGGCAACGCTCTCTTTAATTTGCGTTAGATTTAGGTCTGGAGTCCAACTCATGCCCTTATCTTTGCTTTCAGTTGTGTTTCGCAGTCATTAAACTCTTTGCAGACACTGAAGAGAATCACATTTCAAAGAATCCAATAATTGTCAGTAAATCTGAAAATTCAAAAACCCGTTAGAAATTGGAATTTATTACTTTCTATGCTTTCAATGCATTCAATTCTCTTAATTTAATTTGTTTTTCATTCATTTACTTAAAGTAAAATCTATTTCTTAATTATTTTTGATTAGAAAATTCAATCATTTCGTTGTTTATGACCAGTGCTTATATTATTCACATAAAATCATTTGAGTGACACATTTCTGGCCATTTCTTAAGCAATTATTTTCTATTATTAATTAGAATTGATTTTCGTTAAGATTTAGTGCCAAATATGTGGACATAAGTATAAATTAAGAGCAGTTTTTGTGGATTAATACAGTTTTATAGACGAAATAGAAATATGTCTGAAATTTTATCAGAGCTGTAAAAGTGAAATATTCTGGAGTGAACAGAATGAGTGAATTGAATGGTGAGCCCACCCCACCCTCCACATCAATAATAACTTATTCGAACATTTATAATGTGATTGAAGTCCAACACGCGATTCAATACAAGTGAAGAATAAATACAATACAATCCGCAGAGTATTGGAAATTAATGCAACTTTTATGTAACGTTTTATCACTTTATGAGTCAATCGTCAAATCTTTTACTTTAATACTAAACTAATAATCGATTCAATCGTTTATTCTTTTGTTTTATATGAGTTTTTGTTGTATATATCTGTAAACTATTAAGTCTTTAAGAAAATTACAGTGAATTTGATTGGACTTAACCAGGATTATATTTAATAACAAAATTATCTATAATTACCATGTTATTAAAAAGAATAAACATTAGCTTAATTGAAATGATTTAATGAATTAGTCTTTTTGGGAGTTAAGTGTTTAAAAGATTAAATAAAAATAAATTCATTTTAATATCAAAAGAATTGGAAATAAATTGATTAAAAGTTAAGGAAAAAAGTTCTATAATTATATAAAATTATTAACTTTTATATTGAGTTACAGTAAATGAAGGCTCTGAGCAAAAGAAAGTGCGAAAAACGTAATTCTATTTACAGAATATTAAATTTTTTATATAAAAATGAAATTCTGTCATATTTTCAAAACATAAAAGTATAAAAACGGTGTGATCTTATCATACGATTTCACTTAAAGGCATATTTCAATTCTTTTCAACAAAAGCTTTCATAGAGTTAATCAAATTAGTTGACAATAGCTTCTAAACATTTCAACCAAATCTTCTTAATATACATTGAAATGAGAAAAATTCCTTTTTAACAATTCTTAATAATTTATAGAAGAATTTTTTTCAGTCTATATTGAGATAAGCAAGGTATCAATTATTCAGGAATACAATTGAAGACATTTTTCACTTTTAAAATTTCACTTTTATTTAATAAATTGAAATCAAATTTTTAAGAAAATTATTGTTTCACTTCTTATTTAAATAAGAATTTGTCATTTTATTTAAATGAGATGAGCTTGGTTATCATGCCAATCGACTTCTTTAAAATAATAACTTCTTATCTTAAAGTTTGAAATAAATTAATTTGAAAAAGAGATCATTCGTTTTAAGTAAATAAGAATATTCTTGTCATATGTATATCCATTGGCTTATTAAAGAAAGACTGGCAAATTTGCATGATCATTCAAAATTGCATCAATAAAGAACTAGTATTTATTTCTCTGTTTAAAATGAAATATCATTAACAGTGAAATATTACTATAAATTGGACCGAAAATTATACATCGCTTTCACTTATAATTTATGATTAGAACCAGAATTGAGTGAATAATTATTCTTAAATCAATTAATTAGAGAATGAAATATAAATCTACTTTTCGTCGAATGCAATGCATATAAAAATTGTCTGACTTTATGTGAGTTATGTAAGTATTTATTATAGGCATAGACTCAGGTGACTACAGTTTAGTCCCAATGCTGTCACCTTTAATATAAAACTTTTATAGCCCTCAACATTGAAAATTCCACTAAATTTTTTATTATGAAAAAACTTATTGCCATATTAATAAAAAAGAGCCAGATGGGTTACACCAAATGGGAATTACTTCGTCAAAATGATGCTTTTCTTAGCTCTAAAACTGGTTTTATTTATGCAAATAAATATTTATATATATTTCCTTTTTATTCATTTTTTGTTGAATGGATGTTATTTTAATTTTTGTTTCATAAGGAATGTTCTTTATTTAAATTCATATTAAAAAAGTTACTAGATGCATCAATTTAATGAGATTTTTTAAGATTTTTCTTTTGATGATTACCAACTGATGAGGTCTGACCTGAGAATGATTTCATTAGATATGAATGTTTAGCACTGATTATTTTAATGAGACGCTGACTTAATAACCAGTTTATCTAATCGTATAAAAGTTTGTGCTCTGAGTTTTCAACTAATGTTGAGACCCTTTTTCAAAGTTTGCAATCTTTGGAGTAAAGTTTTTTTTTGTCTGATTTCTCAAATGTTCGCTACTATTGAGTCAATTGAGTTCACAGAATAATAGCAGACAACGAATGAAAACAAATGAGATTCGGCTAACGAACCATTACAAGCATTTCTCAAAACAATTCATCTCAATAAAAGAGTAAATTCAGCGCTCAAATGGGAATACACAATAACCCATACAAAACACTAGAATAACATACCTTGACTTTGGATTCGCAACAAATGTCTGATTGACTCAAAGCTCGTTCACTAATGTCTCAAAAATTCTATCGATTGTCGCAAATGACTTGACTTTTGGCTAATTTTTAATTTACGCGAAAATAATAATAATATTAATAATAGTAATACTTATAATAATAATAGTAATAATAATAAATGCAAATAATGGTTATTAACTCAGAATAGGGAAAAGGAATCCTATTTTCGACTTTTGTTTTAATGTTTTTATCTTAACGATAATGATTTGATTCTAAATCACCGAAAGAGTCAACTCTTCACAACTCTATTTAAATCGAATGACTTTTTTTACTTTAGTTAGCATTTTGTTTATGCTCTGAATTTTTCATTTCATTACGATTTATTTAGAGATGATCAAGAAAGTAGCAAGTACATATACATTTTGTTCTACATTCCATTAAAAATGATTCCTTGGAATGTGTGCACTATATTCCTGAACATATCTTCTATTTATTATTTACTTTCTAAACAAATATTAATTCTTTTGTTGGAACAAACAATTGACATAAATATTGACTCTCTTCTACTCTAACAATATTTATGCAATAGTTACTTGAAATAACCTAGCTCATTACAACAAAGCCATTTTAATGAGAGAAGAAGTAATATTAGGTCTCTTTACTAAGATTTTAATGTAAACAAAACTGAAAATCGTTTTATTTTAATCAAATAATTTATGTGAAATTCTTAAATTGATTAAAAAGAACAAGATGCTCTAAAGATACTTTAAAGATATACTAATAAACTCTAATATCTTATTATATATTACTCTATGATTTAGTTTTCAATAAGTTTAAAGGAATTGTAAAAATTAACAGAAATAACCTAACATTTTATGGGCCATAACTAATAATTTTGTAAATCCAAACAGAATTTATTGGAAACGATTGTCATTATTTCAAATAAAGGTTTTTATTAAAAATAAATTTCATGAATTTTCTTCATATCATTTCATTTCAAACAAAAACCTATTTTTATAATAAACTTTTATTTCTTCAGACACGGATGTGGTCACGAAATTTCGAGCAAATTATTGCCAAATGTTTTGTGTTAAATATGCAAAAGGAATGCACGAAATGCCTGACAAAAACTTGAGTTTTTTAAGTAAAACAATTCTCATAAAATTTATATAAAATATAGTCAATAATTTAAATCAGGGGAACCCAAGTTTAAATTTCGCGCCAATCTTGGCAGTCATAATTTATACAAGTTATACTAATAATTCACCTTGTGTGTTGTGGTTGATTTTAATATAATTTGTAAACAAATTTGAAAATATTTTAGTTAAAATTAGTTATTATTAATATTGAATTAAATTTAAATTATTTAATAAATTCTTTAAAAACATTTTTCAATTCAAGTTTTTCTTCAAAAATTAAGGTAAAACTAAAATGATATTAAAATTATCAAGTTAAATTAATAAATTTTCAGGAAAAATTGATTTGAATAACTTTTGGACTACTTTATCATCATTTCAAGTTTGAGGTAAAATATAATTTAAAATTACCTCGATAACCATTAAATATAAATTTGGATTATTTTTTCAATTAATTACTGTTTTAAATGAATGCTTCCATTTGTCTAAAGTGTCATTTTGGGAGTCATATTCATAGTCCACACAATTTCAGTGCAAAAATTGGGGAAATAATGTAATAAATTTAATGAAATTCTGTATATTTGTGTAGAGGACATTCAGTAGTGTCAGTAAAAAAAGGTTAACCTTCGGAAACAATTATTTATTCTGTTTGCGGTTGAAATTAGAAAAATTCATTAAATGATTGGTCAGTAAAGTAAAGTGCTTTAAGTGAAGGGATGACAGCCCACAACTTTTTTTTTTATTTCATTTGATTTATGGCCAAAAGCTTTGGGATAAAGAGTTTTCACAAACACTTAAAAACAAAAATGAGTTTTTACTTATTGTATTAAAAGATATAAAAATAAAAGAAGTTTGAGTTAAAAATCAATTTCGATTACAGAATAAAAATCCATTCGATATCTACTGAACAACAAAAGAGAGAAAAAGCTATAAATTCTTCTCGAGTTTTGAAAGAAATTGTTTTCTCAATAAACACATTAAATGATAGTCTTCTAAGTTTTATCTATCAGTAAAATAACGGACAGATTTTTAAAAGAAGTAGATTTTGCGGTCATCTGAGAGAAGAAGACATCTTTTCAGTCATGAAATGTCAAACTCTTCGCTTCAACTCTTAAATACTTCTCTTTTAAAACTGTTTGAAGTGTTGGTCAGAATTCGTTCTTCTTATATGTATTATATATTTTTACAATTCAATAGACTGTAGTGACTGTTGTGACAACAAAATATGTGCACCAAATACTGTGTGGGGGAAGAGCTCAGAGCACATGACCACAAACACACGAAACACAGTTTGAATTCTAGATTTTAAATAAACTTATTCTTTATAAACGATATAATATAGAGTTTACTAACTTTTGTGTGCTGTGCGCTCGAATCGTGTGTCTCCCAGTGGGGGCTCAACTCAATCGGCACAACGGCTGACAAAAAATATTTATTGAATGTCTGTCCATTTTTCAATACCTTTCGACAGTAGCGACTCAACTAAGCGCTAGATTTTTATTATAAATTTATTTTCTCACTTCCCTTCCCTTCCCTTCCATTCTTTTCCATTCCTTTCCTTTCCTTTCTTTTGGTTTTATTTTTTAGTTTTAAATTGAATTTTCTGTCGCTTTTTATATACGAATCGAATATAATTTGAGTTCACAAATATTGTCCAAAAAGGAAGAATAAATGAACTCTTTTTTATCTCTATTGTTATCGTTGTTTTTCACATTTTATGAGGCCATCCCTTAAATAATGTTCACATTCTCTAAGACTTCTTTTGTCACATTTTGTTAATGATATCCAAGAATTTTCAATTAATTTGGAAAACATATCCCAAAAATCAATTTGAATTAATGTGAGACCCGTTCTATACTTTGCTATTCATTGGATCAAAATGTTTGACAAATTGAGGCCCATCTCATATAATGTCAAATCTGATGGGAATTAACAATCGATGGTTGAGTTCGACTCAAAATTAATTGAATTATTTGAAGCGTTGCCTAAATTTAGTGAAACAACAGAAAGAAAACTGATTTTTAATGCGATCTACAATCGATTCTAAACATTAATTATGCAAATCTGATGTCAATTTCAAATATATTTATAGACTTTTTCACAGAAATTTTCGTTTATCATTAACTTGGTATAATCACATGAGATGCTACCTAGAATAAACTTGATAAGCTTTTCAATTTAATCAGAATCAATTTTATTGAGTGATTGATATAATGGTTGAGATATTTATTGACGATAACTCATATTTTGAATGATTTGCGGAATATTAAGAGTTTTATCATTAATTTAAGAGAATATTCTCAAATGTATTCGTGGAAAACAGTGTTTGCAAACAAATGGCATTCCTTCGAACCATTGACTCCGTTATTGTGAGTAGTATTGAGTCACGTAATAAACCCATTGAATAAAACAATGCTTTTATTGCATAACTTTATTCATTTGAAGCAAAGAAAAAGATTTCACTTAATTTTTAACAAAAATCATCAAAAAATAGATTCTTTACTTAAGTTCAATGAAAGATCATTTAATCAGGACTGGAGCCAATGTTAGGGTTTGCTAACCATTGGCTTCTGTTCTCTGAAATCTCATATCAGACTTCGTTGGTCTCAAAGGAAAGATTTCTTCTGCCATCAAATCAAACAAAAGCCAATGATTTGCTTTTCGTGGACTAATGCTTGTGTTTTGTACTCAACACCTCCTCTATTCTTAAGAATTATACCATTCTTTTAGAGCATTACATGACTCTAATCGTCAACTTTTGCCATACGTTTCCATATATTTCTTTCGGCAATTATTCTATAAAAAACACCCATCGATTAATTCAGGGATAAAGACAGTCACTTATTGCTATTGTTTTGTCTTTACTTAAAAGTTTAGGTCTGGGAATAGAAATAAGAGTTATTTGAATATATTTCGAAATGGATATTAAATTAAGACTTAGAAGTGATTAAAAATAATTAATTCTTATATTCATTAGATTTTTCTTTTTAGTGAAAATAAAATTAGAATTAATTCCTTTCTTAGAATTCGTTACGAAATTCAAAGATTAAAATAAAGCGTTGAATTGAATTCTCGATTAAAGTCCAAAAACAGATTTTTCTGTTCATTTAATTCTTGAAAATAAGAAAAATTTTCAATTATTTTGAAGAGTCATCTAAAATATAAAAAAAGAAGTGCCACGACTAATGCCAAACTGTTTGGCATACATTTCTAAAATTGAAAATTATTTCAGGAGTTTTGAGACACTTTTTAATGAATATCTAAAATAAGTTATTACAGACTATTCTTATCTTCGGTTTGAGATATAATTATTTTTTTTGGTTTGAATTCTGTGCCGCACTTTTCATCTCATGAATAACAATGAATCGCACAAAAAAATGAATAAATGAATGAATTTGTTATCCAAACTTTTCGCCAAAATTACAGACAAAACAATTTCCAGTTAACACTTAAACACATTCAAAGACTATCTTTTTTTTTGTAAAGAAATAAATGCGAAAAATTCTGTTAAAGATTTACCATTGAATGCATTCTTACTAACAAATAATCTCAACAAATGACAACAATTGCAGGAAAAAAATCTATTAACAAATTCTTTGTCTTATCTCAGAATTATCATAGAATTCACTGAATTTCAATCAATAAAAAACACTTAAAAGCTTTTGAGTCATTCAGAATAAAATGCAATTTTAAATTCAATTCATTAGTTTTATATTCAAATTAACAATAAATTTAAGTCGACTTTAGACACAATTTTTATAATAAGAAAATTAAATCCGATGTCAAGAGTCTTAAGTTTATTTTTAAATCCTATTCAGGTTTAAAATATATTTAGTTTATTTGAAAAACTGTTTTCACATTTTATTCAAATATATTTTTAGCTCAAAAAAACAAAAGTTTATTCATTTGAAAGTAATTTTTCAAATAAAATACTATAAAAAATATGTTTCCAATGATTTCTAAATAGATCTCAATATGATTTTCTAAAATTGGTTAGAGCAAGTTCATTTGTCACATTTTCCTTTCAGATGAGTTATTAATTCTCTCAAGAATTGTGTAATTATGTGATAAAACTTCCCTTTAATTGAATTAATATTATTTTCTTCGATAAGATATTCTAAAACCATATTTTTCTAAAATTTGATTATTTTTGATGAATAAATTCCATTCAGTATATGATATCTCTGAAAGTCTAACTGTTTTTAGTTTAAAGGGATGTCTACTCTATTTTGATGACATGAGTCTCACATAAGTCTATAGAAATGACATTCCCTTACATCTAATATTATCTTTTTATAACATTAGACAACAAATACGGGAAAGGCATCCAAATATAAATTTTGTTTCCAGAGTTGAGTTGAGACAAAATTTCTGTTTGAGAGGAGAGAAAAAAGAACAGAATTTACATTTTCATACAGTTTTCAAATCGATTTGTATAGAAAAGCATCTGTCAAAGGCCTTAAACAAAAAACTGCCTCAAAGAGAGTTTGCCATAAAAAGTATTGTTTCTGAAATATAAGGCGAATACGAAGAATAAAAAGAGACAAATAAGTGATGTCTTTGAGGGCGTTGTTCACCACTAACTGAATATATTTTTTCGCTCTTTTTCTGTATTCCGGGTAACAAATGGTATGCATAATGTTATATAGTTTATAGATGTATAGACACTGCTATTATATTCTGTTTGTGCATATTTTGTGGTTTGAGGGCAAAAGTGGGCTTTTTTTGATGTTTTATTTCAAAATATAACTCAAAAATCTATTGTTTTAAAGTAAAACTTTTCTTAAATATAATACTAATGCAAAGCTTAAGGCATTCAAAGTTATATCACTTTCCATAACATTATTTCCCCTCAAATCCAAGAATCAGACGTTTTGTCAAATATTGCGATAAAAAACTTTTATTTCTTTTGTTAAAAGAAGAAAAAAAATTATATATCTTTTGGTTTCCATTTCTTAGAATATCATTCCTTTTGATAAATCACTTGAAATAAATTTTTTTGAACTAAAATCTTATGATTTAAGTTTGAAATAAATTGTTCAAGATATTCTAATTTGCTTTCTAAAGCTTTATTTTATTTAAACAAGCTCAATATTTGTGATAACATTATACTGATCAAAAGGCTAGAAACAACTATTTTCTATTAAAATTCTTGTTCTGAGAATTTCTTTATTCATAATTAAAATATTTTTTGAAAATACTTTAAAAACATTTAAAGTATGTTTAGTAGAGGTTTGGATTTGTGTTAATTGTGTTATACTTACCAAGAGCTTTTTTATTTGAGATATTTTAAAATTCGGTTTACAGCCAAAAGGCAAAAGTGTGCTAGCTATTATATATAAATTTATGACTTTTAATGTATCGATTTTAATGACTGCAGACCAAAATTTGCACAAATATTTTAATTATCCCATAAAAAGTGTATTCATTCAAATAATATTAATAATTAGTAATTAATTACAATTTGATATTAATTAATAAATAATTGTTTATTAGTTTGAATCAGTCAATCAAAATGGTATTTAAATATTAGCTCAATTTCTATATGAATTTATTTTGCAGCAAATTTAAACTAACCTAGCAAATACCATTAATTAATTTATATCAAACCTCACAAATAATTGATTTTCTGGATTTATATTCTGATCCTAACTTTTTAAATCTCTTTTTTAATCGAATTGATTATTACATAAAAATTCACTTAACATTAATGTAAATATAATATAAAATGAGTAATAAAATTGAATAAATTAATAAAAGCCAATCCCTTAAATGAATGTCAATTTTAATATTCAGGGGTTAAAGTGTTGGGTACCTTTTGATCAGTTATTCGGAAGAGAGTATCGATTAAATTCTGAATAGAGTTGAGACAAAATTTTTGGATTAATATTATTCGTGAAGTGAATGAAAAACTCATTTTTATAGCAAATGTATTGAAGCAGAAACGATGGCAACTATGAGAAGATGGATCGACACTCCGTTAGACAACAATTTTGAATAAGTTTTACCAAAATAGAGCCCATATTAACCGTAAAGAAACTATTTTCACAGATCTGTCGTTTTGACACAAAATACAAAATGCTTTGCAATCCGTGATTGAGTTGACGTTCACTTCGATATAACCCCAACAATAATATTGTCTAATCAGAGATGACCAGAGGTTACATACATTATATATTTCAAGTGATTTCGTCTAATCTTAAGTTCTAAAATTTTTATATAAACTTAACTTGTTTGAAATTGAATGTTGATCTAGTTGACTTTCATAAATAATATGTAAAATGAACAACATGGTTAATGTATAATTTCACACAAAAGACAATCGCATGATTCTGCTAGTTTATAAATGAGTTAAACTGCTGCTTTCTTATCGGGAAGTTATATATTAGCCATATTGTAATTTTGCCCATCACTGGAATCAGGTATATCTGATATATATTAGAAGACGTGTCAGACTTTATATTAAAGGTTATACACAAAAGTCGAACAAAATTCCGTTCAAATAATAATGAAATGCAAAAGAGATCACAAAATGAATGAATGAATGGAAAAATAGACCCAAAAATCTAAAGTTAAAAGAAGTCATAATATGTTTTTTTGTGATGCGCTTCAAATGCTTTTACTGATAAAGATGTGCAGGATATACATTATACTTAGGAAAACCTCGAATTACAATTAAATACTTATTTTCTAAATATATTTAATTGAAATTTAGTTAATTAAAGAACATAAGTGACACTTAAAACTAATGTATTTCAAATTGATTATTAAGCAATAGACCTTGCTAAGTTTAAGAGTGGCGATCCCTGATTCAAATGTTTATATATATGTGTGTGGAGTGGATGTCTTCCATGTGTTGGATGTCTTCCTGGGGGAAATTAATTCTTTCTTTTGTAAGTCAAATACTATCTAAGATTACCTCCTCTTAAAGGTTTGTGACTTTAGTTATGTCTGTGCTCTCAGTGTTAAGTCATTTCAAAGACTAAATAATAAATGAGATTAAAGAGGGTTTCGTTGACTCCGAACCAAATCAACAACAATTCATTCAAAAACAATTGCTTTTCGACAAAAACAATGAGCGCTCGGATTAGTTGACTCTCAACTTAAATCTAATGAAAACAATAATTAAATTCAGACGAAATTTGATAACATTTTAGTCAAAAAGTTTTGCAAATCATCAATTAACCATGATCAATTTTATTATGGAAATTCATTTACTTTAAATTACTTTTCAGTCTTTTAAATAATTTTGATTTATTGGATACTTATCTCTCCTTCGAATTCAAGTATTGTTTATCTTTGAATTCAAGTATTGTTATGCCGAAAGCATTTTAGATAGGAGCAAGGTTAATCACAATAGTCAATAACAAGTTTTAAAAGTTTAATGACTAGACTTAATAACTATAGGAATCACTAAATGAGGACTTTTTAATTCCGATCAAAAAAAAAAACAATTTCTAAAAACTCTTAAAATCCACTCATTTTTAAAGATTTGCAAAACTTTTCCAAAACTGTGATATCAATAGGAGTGCTGTCATTGTATTTAAGGTTTACTAAAATTTTCCATAAATTTGTTATTAAACTACTGTCTGAGAGGTTGACAAACATTTGAATAGAGTTTGAAAAAATTGAGAAAATTTGAAGAAAGTTTTGCAGATCTTTGAAAATGAATCGATTTTTATTGTAAAATACAAAAATTTTAATCAAAGTAAATAAACCAGGAACAATCCAGTTTACTAAAAAGTTGTTTTTAAAAGGAACTAAGTTAAGATGAAATAGTATTAACATCAAAAATGAACTGAATTAGGATTCACTCAAATATTTATTTCAAAAATTAGTTTTTTTTCACACATTGAGGTTCGATTAGAAAATGATATTATTATTGATATAATATTAAATAATGTGATGTAAAGTAAAAGTTAATCATAATATCAGATATAAATAAATATAAGTATAAAAGAGTCGATTAAATTAAATGTTGAGAGTCGGGTGACTTTTGGAGCGTCTGATTTGTGTCAAAACGGCGGCCGCGCGAATCACTTCATATCTTTCCTTTTGTTCGGAGTTTTCAATCATATGTTCGGATAATAACTGGTGTTCGAAGTATTCCAATTGTGACTCAAACAGTAAATAACAAATAAGACATTTGTATGGACGCAAACAGAGCCGAACCCTCCGATCATTTATTCCTTCGTCTGAAGATATCCTCATGTCTTCAAAACTTTGAACTTTAAGACAATTGCTTTGACGTAAAGAGGATTCGTATTCATTGATTTTATACTCGAGATTAATGTTATTTAAGTCAAACGATTGATCAATACTTTCGACGGAATTACTCGAACTCTTCGGAACTTCTTGTAGTGAATGCAATTCACTGCAAACAGAGCTTTGAGAAGAGCTAAGACTACCACTGGATGAGGCACTGGGAGAGGAACTTAACGATGAAGTTTTACAAATTTTCTTATGGCTGTTAATATGTTTATTAATATTAATTTTGATGTCTTCGGGAGCCATAGAGTGGACTCGAACGCAATGTCGCTCTAAATTACTTTTATGACTCGTCTCATAACTGCATTCCGGACACGAAAAGTCTTTGATTCCGTTGTGAACCGTTTGGTGTCTTTTCAGTAAAGCTTTTCTAATAAATTGAAAGACAAAGAAATAACAATCAATTAAATGGGAAGAGAAGAAAAAACAAAAATATAATACCGAGGAAATACTTTATTACACGATTCTTCATCACATCGATAGCCATCGCTATGGTATTGTTTGCAGTGAGTCTTCAGAAGTGCTTTATTTTGAAAGTGTTGTCCACAGCATTGGAATGGCTTTAAAAATATAACACAAATTAATTAAAATGATTTCTAAGTTAAGAAAAGATTTAGTTTTAAAGCCATTAAAAGCGATAAATAGTTGTTTGTTTTCTTAAGGAAAGCCTCGTTTATCGGAAGGCATACATACGTTGATGCAGTCCTCGTGCATGGATTTCATGTGTCGCTCGTAATTACTCTTTCGATTCGACTTATAATTACAAAGTTTACACGGAATCATAATTTTATCTAGTTCTTTTTCTTTTTCTTTTTCTTCAAAAAATTGTTTGAGTATAGGAAACATATTATCAAATGATGTTTAAGAAAGTGAAGACTGTATTCAATAAATAAATAAATGTTTCGAATGTTTGGGCGCCGATTGTTTGTGATTTTTAGGATGTGTGCAGACGAGTAGTGGACACGTCTCTCACTTTTTCAGAAATTAAATGATTTTCTCGCAAATGTTTGCCTACTTTTAAATTCGAAGTCAAATTATTGACAGGTTTTCGAAGTCTCTCTCTTTTAATCTTTTGATAAGTTTTGAGTCCAAAAAATACATTCCAATCAAAATTCATTTCCCTTATCACAAACCAGAGCTCATCTGACAACTGGTTTGTTGTATTTCAAGGGATTAACTCTAAAAGGATTAATAAGAAGTGAAAATCAGTTGACTCTAAAGGAGACTAAAGAGTTCTGGAATTTATGCCTTCAATCCATATAAACAACAGATTTTCTTTTCCAGGAATTCACTCATTTTCTAAATTCAGAGACATTTAAAGTTTTTATTATTTTATAATTAATACTTTAATGATTACTCAAATTAATTCAGAGCACAACTATTTCATGTAAAATAAGGTTAATTAAATATTAAGATCAAAATAAACTTTATCAACTATACCTAGCTAATTTTCAATAATATATTTAATTGATATATAACTTCAAAATAAAAGTTTTTTTTTAGTTATTCAGACATTAGTTTAATATAAACTTTTATGGTTTTAATTAAATTTATTTATTAGATATGAATTTTAATTATTTTTTAAACAATTTATAAACAAGATCATAACATGAATCATACAGTTCATCACCAAGATCATAGTCTGTGTGATTCATTGTATTAAATTAGTGAAGGGATGCCATCTTTTGGGCCAAAACATATCTAAAGTATGATTTCATAATGTTTTTACGAAAACAAAATATGTTTCAAATAATTTCACATAAATTTGAAATAAATGTTAAAAATAAGTTAAAATTCTCTTATTTTTTGATTCATTTGTGATTCAATGAATTTATAAATACATTTACTTTAAGATGATTTCATCGACACTTTTTTTTAAGGTATCATTTATTCAATCAATGATTTCTTAATCATTGATTTGAGATTATTTTTAATTCAATCATTTATTTTTAAATTTAATTTACTTTATTTAAAACTTTCAATTGACAATAATTGTCAAGGTACTTTTTACTAAAAAGTGCTACTATTCTTGCTTTAGACAAATATCAATGACAATATCCAAGGTGAAATTATTGTCTGATTTTATTTATATAGATTTAGATAAAATTTCACTTAAGTTGTGTTTATTTTTATTTTTATTTTATGGTTATTTAATGCTTTTCCCTTTTAAATAAAAAGAAGCAAGGTCAAGGCTTTATATATTTAATTATTTTTGAGAGTATTTCTTAAGTAAAAATATTATATCAAAATATATTTAATAATAACTTTTTGCGATCCCTTTAAAAGTTTATTAAAATGTTTTCAAAGTTTTGTGAAATAATTAGATAAATGAATAAATTTAATCATAAGTTTAGTCATATCTTCGCTTTAAAAAGTTGTCATAAATTCTGTTTCACTGAAATCCGTTGTACTTTACTTCAGAAACACTTGAGTTTAGTCATGTCCTGACAATTATCATATTTTTTTTAAGTTGTTTTGACTCATTATCTCTGATTCGACTTTAATTGTTTAATAGTTTTGCTCTATTTGTGAACGCTTTCACTAAACTATATTTAATTCAAAGCCTTTATTATTGATATTTTAATATTAAATAAACTGTTTTTTGTGAACTATAGGTGACTTAAATCTGTGAAAATGTCATACATTTTAAGTATTTGTGCGCTGACACTAGTCTTATGTCTTTGTATTGAAAGCAGTTGTGTAGACATCGGACAGAAGTCCCGCTGCTATTCAGACAATTTTTCCGATTCGTTCAGATTTTATGGAACCAAAACAACATATTCTGTGGCCAAAGAGGCCCTCGAATCTAGTTTTCCCTCAAATAATATTCCGATTCCGAGTGATTGTCAGCCAATTATGCTATACTTTGTGGGCCGACACGCAATCAGATATCCTGACGCAGAAGACATCGCAGAGATGTCACCCGTACTGACACGACTAAAACAGCACATCATTAGTGCATCAGAAAAAGGATTAACAGAACTGTGCGAACAGGACTTACAGTCGATTCGTAAGTGGGAATTCAGAATGAATGAAACCGACGATAATAGGATTAGTGATACCGGAGTTCTGGAGACTAAACGCATCGGTACGTCTTTTTACAGACTAAATGTACTTAAATTGATGCTCGATATATGTCTGGAGCACTAAAAGAACATCAAAAAACTAAATTAATGTTTTGTTCTTTTTTTCTGATCTCTTTTTTTACTATTTTTTGGCGTTTAATTCAATTACAGCCAAAGGTTTTAAAGAGAGATATCCTTTACTTTTGAACGCAAACAAAGTTAAGATTGAAGTCGGAATTACTACTAAAGAGAGAACAGAACAAACGGCTGACGCCTTCATTCAAGAAATTCAATTAAATCAAAGTTCAGAATCTAATTCTGAAGAGGACTCGTCTTCGAGTGACAGTGAGAGTCAAGAGTCACCTCAGAAAGACTTAAGTAATGCCTTTAATGAGTTCTTGTTTTAAATCAATAAATCATTTTCATAGAGGAGTCGAACGGAATAACAAAAAGCGAAAAACAATTCCTTTATTTTCACGACACGTGCGAAGACTTTCTCTTAGAACAGGGCGTAAAACTAGAAAAACCGAAACTCGTCAAAGAGTTGCGGAACAGTGAAATCGTACAAAAGATGATAACGAGAGTCAACCATAGAATTGGCGCCACTTCTGAGTACACAATTGATGCAAAAGTTTTGCGACATATAGTGAGGGCCTGTTATTTTGAATTCGCGATTCACGAACAGAGGTCGGGCTGGTGTTCATTACTTGGAGATGAAGAGCTCAAACTTCTCGAATATTTAGATGATATCGAAGACTATCACGAAGACGCTTATGGTATTTAAACGATTGCTTTTTTAATAACTTATATTTGCCTTTAAATGATAGGTCGTGACATCAACAGTAAGCAGACCTGTCCTCTCATTCAAGATCTTTACAAAAAAATGAAACATTCGGTGAAGAACTCAAAGGAGAAGAAAACTTATCTACACTTCACTCACGCAGGAGTTATGAAACGTTTGTACTCCGGTTTGGGTCTCTTTAATAATTTGAGTGAAGACTTGAACTATAAGTCTGAAGAAACTATTTGTTTGACTGATGATCGAAAGTGGAAGTCATCTCTGGTCTGTCCCTTTAGTGCCAACTTTGCTGCCGTTCTTCACAAGTGCTCGAAAGACAATAAAAGCGATGAGAATAAAGACAACAAAAAGTTTAAAAATTATAAATTATTGACTTTAGTTCAGGAGAGGCCGGTTCTCATCAAAGGCTGTGACTCTTATTTCTGTTCTGTTGACAAATTCATTCATTCGTATCGAGAAATGGCTCACAATTGTAATCTTCAAGAGATTTGTCGAATTTAAATGAGAATATTTTGATTTTTTACTCCAAAATGTTTTCCAAAATTTTTAACAAAAAATAGTTTTAATAGATTTTTATAACTAATTTTAGTGAATAATAAAATTTAAATAATTTTTAATTATTTATTCTTTGAAATATTTTCAAAATATCATTAAATCTTTAGAAATGAATTTTTTCTATTAGTTATTAATTATTATTATTAGTTGAAAAAAATATTTGTTTAATGTTCTAATCGATGACTTGACTCGATATTAACATTAAAGTTATTAAAATTTATAATTATTTAAAAACTATTTTGTTTACAAAAAAATTTTAGTTTAATTTTAGAAATAAATTCATTTCATTAAATTAATAATTAATTGATAATAAAGTTAATAGAATTTCATTTAAATGATTCTCTACTGTATTAAAATGTGGAGAAATAAAAGTAAATCATATAGTTTTGAAAAATTGTGATCTAAAGAAATATCCCTTAATTTTCAGTGAAATTACAGTAAATTCTATGAAAGATTACGACTAAAATGATTACAAATAAATTCTAAATTCAATCATTAAAAGTATGGCCACCTATTGTCGACCTTTTCCTTTCCTATCACTTTCTACTCAATTCGAACTTAACTATTGTCTACTATATGGGGCACAGAATGAATATCAGATGACCTTCACTACAGTTTAAAATTAGAGTTAATTTCGTTTAGAATTCATTTGAATTATAGTCTTAACTGTTATTTAGTTTATTTTAATTAAAAAATCGTTTTTTTGGAATAAATAGTTATTATTCGATGAAAAAACTAATAATTAATGAGAAAATTGTAATACATTTCAAAATTTTCTTAAAACTATTCATTAGATATAAATTCAATTCAATTAAATTTTTCCTAAAAGTATTTTAAGAGTTTAGAAAAGTTTAAACAATTATATAATCTTTTGATAAGTGATTAAACAATGAATAAGATCACAAATTTTCCACTAAAAAGTTGAGTCCATTCGCACAGTATTCGGGTTTTGTTTCGATTACATAATTTCCATAATGAAAATCAAACAGAGGTTATTTAGAGGTCAAACTCGCATTTAGAGGTCAATTACGTAATTTTCCAAATTTTGATTTTGGGTCCATTTTTCGAAAAATTGTTCAAGGTCGAATAGAGGTTAAATAGAGGTCAAACAGAGGTCAAACAAAGCACGTAAGGGACATTGAGAGTCACTTCCACCACTAATAAATGTAACAATTTTCACGTCAGCCCGGGGTCAGTGTAGGGCAATACCTGATGTCTATCACTTGTTTTTGATTCTAAAGTCAATAATTTTTCCGCAAATAAAGAGTCAATTTTTTAATGATTTCTTTTATTTATTATTTTTATGAATATTATATAAAAAAATTATTTAAAAAGTGATAAAACAATGTCTGAGAAATAAAAATGAGTTTTAGTCTGAAATTAATAAATTTTAGTAATCGATAGGTTATAACCAGGAAATGGCGAAAAGCGGACAATAATTTGAAGCCTTTGTTCGTCGGATCCAATGGTTTGTTGAGCGCCTCTTCTCTTAACTACTTTTTTCATCGATTCGTGTCTTACTTTCAATCTATGGTTAAAAAGAAGTGATGGCCGGACATCACTGTTGGAACAGATTATCAATTAATTCTTTGAACAAATGTTTCACAAATTACTTACTCTTTGATGACAAATGTGTCCGACATATAGTCCTCGACTTCTTCGCCGTCG
>JAQIXI010000605.1:0-20898 GCA_034700165.1 Galumnidae sp. Gr-Ori-00277
ATATAGTGAATAGGATTACACTATTGTAATGCAGATGTAACGACGTTATAAAGATCGTCGAAGTAGCGGACTGTTAAATGCTTTCCAAAACTCAGGTCTGAATGAAATTCCAAAAGTCCAGAGTGAACACGCATTTATTGGTGACTACCCCTTACTCAATATGGAAGGTTGTGGTTATGTCACTCCAAGAGAACGACAAAATGATATCACAAAACCAAATACTCGAATTATTGAAGGAACACCGGCTGAACTAGGTGACTTTCCTTGGCAAACCACTCTCTTTCATAAGAATGGGAGAAAACAGTTGTGCGATGGGGTACTTATTCATAAATTTTGGGTAATGACTGCCCGCCATTGTGTTGATCCGTAAGGGAATCACTTAATTATTGAACAAATTTTAAGTTATATTCCTTTCATTAGTAATATAAAGGATTACAAGGGTTTGGACGCTGAGCCCGAAGTAAAGGCTCATGAATTGTTTGTGTCGTTCGGAACAGTTGTGATCACTGAGTTCTTTATGACAAGAGATGTGTCTTTAATAGTACGCCATCCAACCACTGATTTGACACTTCTTCAGCTCAAGACAGAAGTGTCTCCAATGACGAGTTCTGACGGACTTTATTATCGAATAAATGCCATTTGTTTTCCTCAGGAAAATGTAGTCAATGACAATAAGGAGTCGGCCATAGTTTCGGGCACTGGAGAGTTTAAGATCTGGTATCCAAACTCTCCGCCCCCACCCGTCAACACTTTACTTCGTAAAGCACTCATTGATATCGACAGCACCGCTGAATGTGATCGCAATCAAATTGGGGTTAATATCATTTGTTCGGCAGTAAAAAGTTATATGACGTGTGCCGTCAGTACAACATCTTTTGTATCCATTTAAACCTTTCACTATATATTAGGGCGACTCCGGTTCCGGTTTAATACAATTTAAGGGAAATCGCGCACTACTTATTGGGATTGTATTGGGCGCAGAAAAACCAAAACGAAGTGACCCTACTTGTTCACCCGGCATACTTCACTTTCTTCGTGTCTCGCATTACATTTATTTTTTTCGTGATGTCATTGAAAAGGGATTTCGTGAACACAATCTAAAAGCTGAAGCGGCGAATGTGGACATCAATTCAAACGGAGTTAGTGGTAGACCTCAATCACATTACTTCGAAATCATTATTTCTCTATTTATTTGTAAAAAATTATTACAAAAGTTTTGATTATTTTTAATAATTAATTAAAAATGTTTTTCAATACTTCTAACAAATGTTAAGCATTTCTTTTGAATTCAGTTTTTATTAAAATAAATGTCAAACAAAAATCATTAGAACTCATTTCAAGTTTAAGGATTAATTTTTTGGTTAATTTGTAAATTCAAATAAGAAATAGATTTCAATTTTAATTTAATCACAAAAAGAATTTAAAATAAAAGGAAAATAAGAGAAACGAAGGAAACGATAACCGAAAGTATTGAAGAGACCCTTTCCTTGGTCGTTTTCGAACCCACAGTGGAATTGGAGTTTTTAACAGTGGTTTCAACAGGCGGTTTAACACCTTTTCCATTACCTTTCTTGGAAGGGGTTGTTTGGTCTTCAATATTATTTTGTTGAATCCCTCCCTCCATATCATTAGTCCTCTCTTCCATTCCATTGAATTCAGTTTTCACTTCTTCTGATGGATTAACAATTGGCTCTTCGATGGACCCTTTTTGTTTATCAGCTGAAGTAACCTCTCTTTCGTCGTTTGAAGTGACTTCTTGTTGATCCCCCTCCTGATCATCGGAACAACCGATCAATTGTTTGAAGGATTTCCATTCAGAGCACTAAATTATAAATAAGTTTTTGACTTTTAAAGTAATCAAACCTTTTGTTTGTCACTCAAAATGCAGTATTTGTCGGATCGAAGAATGAAAATCATGTATTGAAGGCCATCAGTTGGTGGCCACGAAAACGCATCCGTCAAGTCTTTTGGAAAATCGTTTTCATCGAAATAATTACTGGTTTTCCGAACGAATGAGTCGTTTTGAGTACTAAAGTAGTGAATCTAAAATCGAGAAATGCTTTCATTCATAGAAATGTTGTGTTGGACTCACTTTCATATATTGAGGATTTGATTCCAATCCAATTATCATCGGATCATTTGGGTCTGAATTGTGGAAAACCGCAGAGAAACCACTTTTTGGAATTTCGCTCCAATAAAAGCCAACTGAAGTGTCGACAATTGTGTGCTTTGAGTCCGAACCCCACCAAAACACTCCATCAAATTTGAAAGTATGCCCTTTAATAAGGGGTGAGCCCTCCAAAACTGTTACAATTCGAGCCGTTTTATTGACCGGATTGTCTTTCATCGATCCTTTGTTTCCGACTTCGACTTTATCCGGAAAACCATTTAAATCCCAGAAGTCGTTCCCACGAAAGACACGAATTGTGTTATTATTGAATCTATCGATTGAATAAACGGTTGGGTTTTGACACAACTATTTATTAAAACAAATAATTACTTTTTTATTGATATAAAGTGTTTATTACCTCATTATTTGATTGAACTGAAAGTTTAGACATTAAGAAAAAGATTATTAAAATGTATTTCAAAGCCATTACTTTTGTGACTAAATTTTAATAAATTTTATTTATAGAAAAGTAGTCTTTCTCTGAAAAATTTGTTCTAAACTGAAATCTCGAATCGCGAGCTTTCATTCAAATGGATTTTTAAAATTCATTTATAATACTTAAGGATAGACTCAATTTGTTGGACACTTTCTATAACTTAAATATTATAATCAAATTATTTAAATCAAATAATAGTCTTAAAGTCATGAGATTTAACCGTTTGTTAAGTTTTTAAAATATTTGAATTAAACGATAGAATTAAAGACGTTTTTCATTCAATAATAAAATAACAATAATTAGTGAAAATTCTTTAAAAGAATAGTTTAAGTTATGCCAGAAGTCGAAGAATTTGATGATAAGACAACTGCTGTTTTGAAACGAAAAGGTTATAAAATTATGCAGAGTCTGAGCGCGGGTGCATTTGGACAGGTCTACAAAGCATTGAATACAAATACCAATGAAACCGTTGCCGTCAAAGTTATGAATTTAGAGAAATGTAAGGAATCCTTCAAAACAAAATTTCTTCCGCGAGAAATGGCGGCAATGATTGAAGTGAATCATCAGAATATCATCCAATTGTATGACATCTTTAAGTCAAACAAAAATATTTATATTTATATTTATATTAATGGAATTCGCGGGAAATGAAGACATCGCTCACTATATTAAGAAAAACGGGGCCCTCACTGAACAGAAGGCATACATTTGGTTCTTACAGATTTCCGATGGATTGAATTTTTATATATTAAAATATTTTCAGAGTATTAAGCAATTTAACAAAACTATACTTAAACCTTAAATAACCTTGATCAACAGTACATTATGTACAACTTGAAAGAATATTTTACTTTTAGAGATAAATTAATATTTATATATTAGAATAAATTAACCTTGATGTTTTTCTTATTTTTGACTTTTAAATATTACGAATCAACGCTTTGTTTAATTTTTTAATTATTATTTATTTTCTCATCACTTTTGACGACAAATTTCTTATTTAGAGTATAAAAAGTAATAATATGACTCATATATGAGAACAATATCTATACTATAGATTCTATAGCAGACTCACCGTTTCAGTCACAGGGACTGAAATATTTTATTATACTTAATGAATTCACTGACCAAGTATATGCATTGATCAAGGTATAAATTCAAACAACCCAGTACATTTTTTACCAAAATTAAACTCTTTTCAGATAATTTTATTGAGTCATTTGGTTTGAATTAAGTTATCATAATAAAAGTTCATTTTATGTCACAACTATTTTGTTAATACTTTCCTTACTCATTCAAATAATGACATATATGAGTAGATATTATGTGCTTGCACATGTTACATAGCTTACGCACGAATTTGACTAGAAATAGTGACTAAAACGGTGATCCTGTTCTATAGTATTTGCTAGACACATTTCAAAATAGTTGTTTTTTAGGTAAAATTAGTGATTATTTTAGTAAAAACAGGTCTAAAAATGTCAAACTGTTATCCAAATGTTTGTAACAATTATTTAGTTTTTGTCCACAAAATAGTTATTATAAAACTTCGGGAAACGAATCTTCAAAACATGGGAACACATCCGGGGTTTCGAAGTGAATCCTAAACCACTTCAATGGTTGCAATATTTGCTTTGATATACCTCTAACTATAATTTATAACACAATTATAGTATTAAATATGATTAAGACAATGACCCGACACAATTTCATAGCCATTTATTCAAAGAATGTTTCGATTCTTAAATAATTACTTTTTGATGAAAATTAAATTTTAGAGAAAATAAATCAAAACTAAATTTTATTATTGAAATCAATTAAGAATTGAAAAGAAATCTACAAAATATTGTCATTTAATTAATTATTAATTAGAAATGAAAACAAAAGTAATTTTTTGTAAATTTTTAGAAAATTCAGTAAATATTATATAAAGATTTGAACGAAAATATAAATGAATACAAATATTGTTAAGTGTTGTAAAACCGATAAAATAACTGAAATATTATTAGTTTTTTTGAAACCATAGCTCTTAAGACTACGAGTAATGACAACGAGTCGGAAGAGTTGGGTCACAATAAACGGTAAAATGAAATTAAATCTGAAGAGAGAGCCGACGGTCGCCACCAAAAAAAGTACACAAATTATTGATAGTTTTGACTGATTTTGACATAAAATCCAAACCAAATGAGAGGTCAAAGAAGTTGTATTGTTTTGATGCGATTGTTGTAAAGTCTTGTAATCGATTGGAGTCGAAATCAGTGATACTTTTCGAGGAAATGTTCTGTCGATTGAGTCCATAGTCTGTCGTTCAGACAATTCATTTGAATATCCGTTGAAGCGATGCCTCAAATCAGTGTCTGAATTGT
The DNA here is from genome assembly GCA_034700165.1 of Galumnidae sp. Gr-Ori-00277. Classification (NCBI taxonomy): domain Eukaryota; kingdom Metazoa; phylum Arthropoda; class Arachnida; order Sarcoptiformes; family Galumnidae; species Galumnidae sp. Gr-Ori-00277. Next base: position 4,973 of record JAQIXI010000605.1, read on the forward strand.
TAACCGATAACTGACTCTCTGTTTGTGTCACACTTTGGTCACAATTCATCACTTTTTCGGTGTTTTGATCGTTGGGTTTATTCATTTCATCCATTTTGTCGTTTATGTCATTCTTCTGGTCATTAATCGACAAAATCTTTTTCATTCTGTTATCGCTTTCAGACATAATCTTCTGTCGTCTGACTCGAGCCCTTTTTTGAGCCAAATTCTCAACGACATTGTCATTGATTTCAGACATTCTTTGGACACAATTAATGGTTAAAACAAATTAAATAATCAAAAGTTAAATTCAATTCATTTAAAGGAAATGAAAACAAAATTATGAAATCATTTGATATTTTGGTTGAACTCAAGTCATCAATAAATTACGTTTTCATAGATTTTCTCAAAATTTTATTATAAAATATTCTCAAACTTTCCTTAAATTACAAAAAATTTTTTATTTAAAATTAAATGAATTAAATCTTTTAAATAACCAAAAATTTGGTCAAATCTTTTGTCAAAAATAAATTATTAATTAAAATATTTGACTTAATTTAGTTTCGATTCTTAAAAAAAAATATTCTTAATAACTGTTGTGAAGTACTTTTAAATTCTTAATCGTTGACTATCGCTGTAGTAAAGGGTGTATTGGTATCAGTTGTGCCAACTTTGGCCAATCTCTTCAGGGCTGCCATACATGCAATCAAAACATTTTGGTTGAAATTTCTTTGTTCCGGTTCTTTACATAATTCAATCAGTCTTTGAATGACATTTAATCTGAAGAAAATGTGAGCCACACTTTGATGAGAGGCGAGTCGTGCGATGGCGACAGACATCTTCTGTTGTATTCTTTCAAGAGCTGCCATTTCTTGCATTTCTTTAAAATTTCGTATATTTAGTCTCAAAGAATCCAAAATAAAGACAAGACCTCCACTTCTTACGACTTCGAGTGGATATCTTCGGGCGATATTTGCCATAACTGTTATTATTTGATCTCTTATTAGAATATTATCGAACCATTTATTAAAAGTATTGATCATTAGATTCAAAATATCATTTTCTATGAGACACTCGTTGTCTACAAACGAAATGTTAGCCACAGAGGAACAGCTCAACAAAAATATTTTTTGATTATCGGTTTTCTTCATAATAGAAGCCAACGATTCGGCGAAATCGTTGACAACAATTCGAGTCCAAACATCAGATTTTAGGTAATCATTGGATTCAATCAAAGATCGACTCAACTCTGCCATCAATTCAAGGGCTTCTTCAATGACTATATCATTGGACTCTTTAGCGATGTTTGTACTCAGGAATTGGTTATAAAGACATTTTTGAAGCAACGTTTGGACGCCTTCTCTATTGTTTGTACATAAAATTGTAAGCAATCGAAAGACTATCGCTTTAATTTGTTTGGAATCTCTTTCAGAGTCCAAACGATAAGTCATAAGAATTTGAAGTAAGGGTTCGATCAACTCATGAAACTCAATAAACACCCGACAAATATATGCGTCGTTTTGAGCTAAAGAACAACACGAGAGTAGTGACCACTTCACAGATAACATTCCACTCCTTTTTTGAAGTGCGTTTACCATTACCTTAATTAAAGTTAATTAAAGTTAATTAAAGTTAATTAAACAAAATTAATATCTCTTTCATTCGCTATTATTATTATTATTAAGTGTAGACTAACAAGAGAACTTCTTTAACTTGTGGATGAGCTAGGGCATTATGTCATTGGGTTCGTTGAATTCATAGTGAAATTTTATATAAGAATTTGTAATCAAATTTTGCAAATGACCATTATCTTGGTCAAAAATCGCCGCTAAATATTAGTGATAAATTCACTAAAAAGCTTTAAAGAAAGCTTTAAATATAAACTTGAGCAAGCAACTTTACTAATTTTTCATTAATAATCAACTCTTATTCAAACCAATAAATATTCATTCAATAAAAATAATATTTTAATCAAAATTATAGTAAAAATTTGTAAAAATGAATTAAACGAACATAAGTTTATTCATTAAACATTACTAACAAAAGATTAGTAATGTTGCTTGGTCAAGTTTATATTTAAAGTTCTCTTTAAAGCTTTTCAGTGGTTCTATCACTAATATTTAGCGGCAATTTTTGACCAAGACAATGGCCATTTACAAAATTTATTATAGATTCTTATATATAATTTCATCATGAATTCAACGAGCCATGACACAATGCCCTAGCTCATCCACAAGTTAAAGAAGTTCCCCTGTAAGCCCTAAGCATAGAGTAAACCAACTTTTGGTTTATTCTTGAGTTAATCATTATTTTACTTAAACTGATTGCAATACAAAATCTTGTGATATAAGGGTTTAATTAAATAAATTTTATATAAATATAAACCGAAAATTAAAAAATTGAAAATATTTGAGAAATAAGTGAAACTCACTTTACTTTCATTTTTAATCAAATGATTGATAAGTTCTCCAAAGTTTTGTTTTAATTTTCTTAGAGTTGATTCAAACTGTGAATTATTGACACTTTTATGAATACTATAAAATTCAATTAATTTATTGATTTGTTGGGAAGTCTTCCAAACAGAATCCAAGAGTTTATCTTTATTTGTAGTGTAGTTAACGAATCTTTGACTACAAATTTTCACAATTTCTTGGATTTCAGTATTAATTTCTAAGAAATTAGTTTTAATTAGTTTGAGGTCGTTATGAATAATAGGGATTTGATCGATAAAATTGTCCAAATTGTCGATTATTTGAGTCGATATCTCACGAATTCTTTCAATTATTATATGAGAATCACGTATTAGAAATGCTTCAAAAGTTGTCGGAGTTGTGGCCACAGACTTTGCTTGAAGTGCATTTAAATATTCGACCTCGATACTTATTCTCAGCTCTTTCAGCCAAATTAGAACTGGATTTACACAATTCAACTAAAATTTAAAAAATCGAAAAATTAGCGGACATTCAAATCAGTTTTCAAATAATGGATTTTCGAATAAAAAACTTTTGAAAAATTATTTACAAATCATTTCAAATAATTAATAATTATTTTTAAATAAGAAATAAATGACAATAATTTGTCACTTAATAAGAAAAATAAGTTTTGACCAAAAATTGAGATAAATTCAGATTAGATTAAAATAAGTTCGGATTTCCGGTATTTCAAACTTTTTATGAGAAGTTCTCTGAAAACTATGAAATGAAAGCACTTTAGAACTGAAAAGATGTGAAAAATTCTCTTAAATTAATTTAAAAGTTAAAAAAATAACAAATTTTACCATGGTTTTATCTTAAAATTTAACCAAGATTTGTTGTTGAAATTGAGAAAAGATTTGAATCACTTTAAAAACGGTTATAATAACTATTGAAATGAATGGACTGCAGATGTTATGAAAAGTTTTGAAAGCGTGCGCTCGTGTGCTGTGCTCTCGTGTTTGGCACGCGTTGTGACCGTTGACTGACTCGTGTTTTCAGTTAATACACACAACATCTGCTCCTAAACTATTTGAATAACCAGTAAAGTGAAGGTAAAGCTTTTTATTCGAGATTTTTAATGAAGTGATTGAAATCGTTTTTTTTCTGCATTATTTTTAGCAAATTTTGATTTTATCTCATTTGTAGTCATATTTTCAATAAAATCTATAGTATAGACCTTAAAAATGTTTTCTCAAAAGATTTTATTTCATTTTGAGTTAATTTAATTAATGTAATAAAAAAGAAACATTTCTTTAAATTTAAGGTCAAATGTTTATTAAGTAATGAGTAAAACCTTAAACAACAAAAGTTAAGTAAAGTTAAGTAAAGTTAAGTAAAGCACTTATTTAAGTGATTTTTTGTTATATAATTCAAATTATTTATGAAAATATGACTAATTTTTATAGTAATTAGAGGTTAGAATTCTTCTCAGATCTCTTCATCAGATGTACTGATAGTTGAATATTGAAATGCATTCGTGGATATGATTTGATTCAATTCTTCTTTCGATTCATTAAATTTTGATTCATTTGATAAGGAATTATAGGAACGATTGTTCGCCAAAAAGTCTCTTTCATTAAGAATTTGACGATTTTTACAATAAAAACAAAATCCAATCACAAGAAAGAAGAAAATAATGGCTGCGATTTCCCAACAGAATAGTGACTGAAAAACAAGACATCAATGTTTTATTCATATTAAATGTCTATACATACAGTCATAAACATCATTTTGTTATGACTTTCTTCTACGGGACGGTCCGTAAATGGAGGGTAAAGAACAAATCCGACCTTAAATTAAATTAAATCATTAAATTTAGAGTAAAACGAAGTCTATTCATATCTAAAGAATTCTTTTATATTAAAATAATTATTATATCATTAAAAGTAAGAAAAACTTTGAAAAAGACAAACCGTATAAAACCAGAGGCCCTGTAATAGAGCACAGAGTGCGCGAAACAGAGCCGATAACACATTGCGTCTGAACTTCATTTCGATGAGACCGGAAAGAGTGGATCCAATGATTGCGATTATTAGCAAAGTGTGAACGTGAATATCGAGACCACTTCTGTTAATATAAGATTTAAATTTAAGTAAAGAGTTCTCAACAAATATTCTATTAATTTGGAAATATTTATAATAAAAGATAAATAAAATGAGAGATTAAGATATGAATAGAGGTTTAGGACTCAGACATTCCTAATTATCAGCAAATTTTCATCAGTTGTATGTATTTAAAAGAATACCTCCCGTGAAGATGAAAACAAAAAAGAATTGCTTCGATAGCGGCGGCCAAAGTAAGTGACATATAGTCTGAGCCCTTTGGAATCGGATATCCATAATAAAGAAGAATATCGATCACACCTTTTAAAATAACCCATTAATTAATTAACTGTTTTTATCTTTTTTTAAAAATAAGAATTAATTTTGCTTTTGATTAATACAGAGATTGACTTCTATTATAAATATTAGATATAAATAAAATGTTTACAAAAATTAATGACAAATGTTTTAAATAAGTTATAAATTAATTTTTAAGTTTTTCATTAAAATAGAATTCAATACAAAATTTAAAACAATTGATATTCGATTAAAACAATTAAAAATGAATGAATTCTTACCATTAATGAGGAAAAATAAGTACATTGTTATGTGCTGTGAGTTTCCTGTAAATTACAATTGTATTCATTTATTGATTGCAATGAATATAATCGAAATCATAATTTCTATGATTTCTAATAATTAGTTTTATTTTTGGAACTTTGAGTTCAAAACCAAATAAACCGATATTTTATTGAAAAATTTAATAATCGCTTCAATAAAATGTTTGCCCAAAAACTATGAAAGAGTTACTAACAATAATAACTCTTAATAAAAGAGGGTTTGAATAACAGTTATTCTCTTTTACTAAATTAACTAAAAATTAAATGTTTTTTTTACTAAATATTGATATCAATAATTGTAATAATTGTTTGTCTAAGAAGTGATAATTTCTTCTAAAAGTATTTGAATTCTTAGACAGAAATAAAAGATTAGATCCGTATATATGTAAAGACATACCGATGTGCGTAAAGTTGAGTTGAGAGTCCAGAGCCGTATAGTATTCGGCGATTATTCCGATGACCGTAGAAATGATCTGATCATAGATTTAAAGACGAAAATGAAATGAATTGTGAGTTGAAGTCAAACCTTAACCCATCCCTCGTAATGACAATAAGTTGCCGTACATTCAAATCGCACTCGACTTTTGGCCGACGACTTCTCCACTAATGCTCTGAAGTATCGGTCAAAGAGTGCATATGTCCACCAAATACCAAAGCATAGAATGAAAGTACCCGGCAATAAATGGCCCTCCAGTGAACCCATCTTTAGTTAAAACAATTAAAAAATGATAACACTTTTGACCATTAAATTAATGAACAAAAGATCCTTGAAATGAATTAACAGGAATCAAATACAATTCTTTAAGAAAGAAAAAACATTGATTTGATCCTCAAAAACGCCAATTCATCGAATTATTGACAAATGATTTGAAAAAATAATGATTTGTTTTCTCAAATGCTTTTCATTTAATTTCTTTTCAATGTTTTTATGATTTTTGGCTTCAAATTACAGCCTTTAAGTCATTAATTATAATATCTTAACATAAAATCAGTCGATAATAATAAATGTTAATTAATTTTTTATTCACAATTTTTTACTAAAAATTTATCCGATGAAGCAATGAAGCAATGAAGCAATGGAGCAAGATGAAAATCAAATTTAAATCCGGGTTAAAATAGAATATGTTTTGCTTTCACTCATAATTCTCTACTTATGAACCAATTTTGAAGTCATTAATCATTAAATAGTCTTTTAGTTATTGGAACTAATTTTCTGTTTGATATTTGAGACATGAATTTATCAAAAGAGACATTCATTATATCTATTCTTAACTATTCTTAACGATGTTTTATACGAATGTATTTACAGTAAATTCTTTATAAACTAATCGAAAATTTTAGTTGACTTAACTTTTTATTCAGAGCTCTTGCAAAATGTTTATATCGATTGAATGCAACATTTGTTTGAAACAAATAAATATAATTTGCATTCAATCAATAAACAGGACTTCAAATATAAAACAATTTCAATATTGGAATCTATTTGTTGATCACTTTAAGTATTTTCAAGTATTGATTGATTTTTAATAATAAATTTATAAAATATTAAATTCACACTAAAATACATTAAATTACTTGAAATGTAAATCTTAACCAATAGTTTCTTCAATTTTATAAGTATTTTCGAGACGACAAAAAACACGAATAAATATCTATTTAAGTTTATTATCGATTTTCTTCTTCTCTAATAATTATGTAAATAATTAATACAATGAGACAACGATTTAGTATTTTTATATATAAATATTTTTTTTAGAATAGCATTATATCCACTAAATGTTCGTTATATTAGTTGTGATAAAAACAAAAACTTCATAGAAACAAATAAAACAAATTTATATCATTAAAAACATGACAAAGTAGCTAGCACACCTTAACAGGTAAAATATACATAAGTGAAAATTTCTATTAAAAAATAGTTTTGAAATTTTTTTTTTGTAACGAATAAATTGACTTTTGTTTCGATGAGATCTACATTTGGAAGTCATTTGGTAGTCATTTGGTAGTCGTTTTGTAGTCATTCTTTGATTCTTTTGAAAAGTTTGGTTCTCAAGGACTCACAAATATATCATTCATTTGAAACAATAAATCAAATTCTATAAAATATATTAAAAGTATAACAAAGAGAGTAACGGATAAACATTTGAAAGGCATTAGTTTTTAGAGAGAAAAAACAGATTCCGATTCTTTATAAATGAAATAGTGTTGAGTTAACCAACACTTTCGAACTTTTAAAATAAATTCAATAAAAATTTATTATTTATTGAGAGTTCAAATGTAAAACAATTTCATAAACAGACCTCAAAATTCCTCAAAATTCCAAACGAAACACTTTTTTGAATTCAACTTATTTTCCAAATTTGTATCATTTTTTCGTATTTAGTTTTCAAATATTGAATAATTGTAATATTCTGTGCGATATTTGTTTGGGCACAAACTTCATATTCAATTCAATTATAACTGAAATGAATTTTAAATTACTTGCGTTTCACTCGATTTATGAGAAACGCAATACTTTCGATCGGAATAAAGAAGGAATACTAAAGTACTTATATTTTAGTCCATTATATGAATGACATAATTAAAAAATCGATCCTAAAATCAATAGTTATCTGAAAAGAGTAAAGCATTTCTCATTCCGAAACATTAGACGTTGGGCTGAGAGTCGCTTTACAATCATATAATAAAATATTGTAATACAACTCTATTACCTGTCATTAGTCGACAGGTATGGTATCACTCATTAATTCCCAATAAAAATGACTCCTTTTTAGTATTATTTCTATAATCGATAGCAAAACAATTGATCAAAAAATATCTTTTCCTTAAAAATAATTATAATTATATTAATTATTTTTACATCGAATTCATTATTTTTTCCGATGTTTTTATATAAATACCTATAAATACCTAAAAATACCTGTAAATACCTGTAAATACCTGTAAATACCTAGGGTAATAGATGCTATATTCCAATGGAAAAATGCTAAATTCTCATTAAAATTATAAAAACTGAATTTTTTAAGTTGTTCTTGCTAATAGGAATATTTTGTCACTTTATAAAAACAAGTGATACTTCTAAAAATTAGTAATAATAAAAATAATAATAATTTTAGAAATGATCCATAATTTAATTCTTACTTAAATTCTAAATTTATAACCTTTTGTATGAGTCAACGGATATTTTTAATTAAAGATTTTTTTTTGAAGAAATCCATGAATTAAATCTAACGAAATAACAAAATCTATTCTTATAGAAATGTTAATTTTAATTATAGATAAATATAAGTTAAATCTTTTAACTATATATAGAACTTTTTAAAACTAATTTACATTTTTAACCTAAAATTAAAAAAATTAACTGAATTAGACTTAAGTGATAATAAATTCAATAAAATAAATTCATATTTTAAAAGATCTCAACTCTCAATCAATAGTTTTGAGGTAAGACTAATCTATAATTTTAAACACTTTATAATATAAAGTTTATATTATAATTATCGAAATTAAACTGTATTTGAATATTAATTCAAAGAACTTACATTTATTTTCAAAACTAGTGTTCACTTAAAATCTCAGAATCGGTGGGATTTCAATACTTCATATGATTTTCATATTTATTTAGACCTTAAAAAAATTGTTAAAATAGCTCTAAAATGTGTTAAAGTTTTAAGACTTTTATAACACTATTTGTTTAAATTTACCAAGTATCTAAAAGCAAATTATAAGATTTTACTATTTTTTTCTCTAATTACTGAAAATTTGCCACTGAATAGGAAGTACTGGAAGTAGAATCTCTGGTATTAAAAAATAACGCATATCATTATATTGATCTAGGTGAATAGAATAAAAATATATAAAAAATTTATCCAAATGACCACTCCTTCACCCGAATATCGGGTCTCAAAATTTGTTGTAAATTAAAGTTTTTATGAATAAAATGTCAAAAAATATCAATGAAATTGAGTAAAGGAGTAAAAATATGTAGTAAATGAGTAACAAGGTGAAATTATTTATTGTTATATAATATAACTTATATTTAATTAATTATTTATTGAAATTTTTTACTTTATTTATCGTATAAATTGAATTTATACGTATAATATAATTTCACCTTAGAATTGCTCATTTTATAATTATTAATCATTTGATTAATATTTTAGAATAATTAAATTTAAGCTAGTAAATTTGATATATTACATAAAGACAAAAATTACAAGTTTTTTTTGCCTAAAACTGTTAGTTTTTGACTTTATTTTTAATAAAATACGGGGAAAATGATTGAATTCTATGGATTTATAAGAGAAAACACCGAAAAACGACATTTTATGTGTTATATTACAATTTGCTCAAAAATCAGGACTCGGGCTCCAGTTTTTCGAGGCAGTTATTTTGCCTAATTTTTCGTCTCAGGGGTATTCTGGAATACCCCCTTCGCCATCCCCTGGTTTTTATAATTTGATATAAATTATAAGAAAAGTTTGATTTAAGTGAAATGAATTCATAAGAATTCAAGAAATTATTGAATGGCTTTAGAAATCAATTATTTATTGAAATTATTTTGATTTTCATTAGAAATCTCATCATTGGCTTCACTTTCTTCAGGATTTATACATTTCCAGAGACCATATGTTTTGCCAACAGTTGTCTGCCAAAGACGAAGAGTTCCGTCTTCACTACCACTGGCGTAAAGTTCGCCATCGGGTGAAAAACGGACGCAATGAACGCCTCCGAAATGCCCTTTAAATGACTCTAAAGTAAAAAAAATTGAGAAATTGTTTTGAGTGAAAGTGAGTCCAAACCGATTTCGTTTCCGTTATGAAAGTCGTATTTATACATTTTGAAGTCCTCTCCCCCGCAAACGAATACACTTTTGTTTGGATGTAGTGTTGATGAGAGCACTTGTGTTGGAATTTTGAATTCTTTGATTAAATTCATGGAATCGATGTCCCAAAACATGACATAAGTTCCGTAACAAATCGATAATAGCTTTGAATCCCTCGAAAGTTCTATACTATAAGGAATTGAATTGAAGTCTAATTTCTTAATCTCTTGTCTAGAATTTTGGTCCCAAAATCTAATTGTCTTATCTTCGGAAGCGCTGATTATCATCTTTGAGTTATTAGCAAAAAGAACGTGTCTTATAAACGATTGGTGACCACTAAATGTATTCGGATCTAATCAAACGAAATATTTTTTTTAATAAAAATAATTACAATTTATATAAAAGTAAAGAATACCCGAATCTATTTTGTTGAGATCAAAGACACGAAGAATTTTATCATTACTTCCGGTAACTAAAAGATTGTCATCAGAACTAAAGTCAACACTTTTAACGATATGCGGATGACTTAAAGAATGCAATTCCTGTCCGTTGACTCCATTCCATATCTGAGGTATTAATTAATACTCAAAATAATATCAAATAAATATCAAAATAAAAGTTGGACTGACTTTAGCGCAGAAGTCGGCGGCACCGGTGGCTGCCCGACGACAGTCACTATTAAGAGCTACGCCCCAAACCGCTCCTAAACAGTAAACAAACATTGGTTTCGATATAATCATAATTAATAGAAACCCTTATGTCCTTCAAAGGTTCCGATCCAATCACCGGTTGAACCATTTCTAAGCATTGGTTTCCCATCTGTTCAACACTTCCAACAATTAATCAATTCTTAGAGCACTTCATTAACAAACCTTTTGAGGCAGAAATAAGATAATAACCGCTAGAAGTAATTGGACTGAATTGAAGATGAACTACAGGTCGTGTGTGACCACTGCAGGTAAGGGGTGTCTGTTTAAGAGTTGCCATTCCTTTAACTCTAATTTTGAACTTTGGATTCAATTTTCTTTTAAAAACAAATAAATGTATTGAAAACAAATGCAAACACTGTCTCACGATTTGCACAGAATAAGAGTTCAACTATTTTACAATTATTACGTTCCGTTCATTTGTTTGAAAATATAATCTTGATACTTTTATTGGAAATTTATAATATAATAGGTATTTAATACTAAATTAAATTAAATATAAAAAATTAATTTATTATTTATTTTAAACAAAATATTAACAAAATTTGATTTTCTATTTGTAGTCGAGTTTTAGGGATAACTCCATAAGAATCGGATCTTTTGTTTGATTAGCGGTTTGTCTCAAATAATTTAAAGCCATTTCCTGTTGGAACACATTTAATAAATATTAATATAATTTGAATTAATTTGAGGATAAAATCACTGACCGATCGCTTCTTTTCGGGCAAACAATTCTTTTTAGACAATTGCCATAAATTGATGACAAGTTTATGCATTTCTATGATATTGCACTGAGATATCACTCGACAGAACAGATCCAGAGCTAACGCGGATTGTCTTTTGTATTGCTTTTATAAAAATAAATAAAATTTAAAAAAAGGGAAAACATTTGGGTTTTTATATAAATATTGGATAGCATTTAGGCATTACCTTTTCGTCTCCGAGTCTTTTGAGATAATCCAACAAATCTGATAAAACGGATGAACTCAAACAATTAATTTGATTCATAAATTGCGGATCATTTCCATAGAGAGTGTCATTTGAGTCAACTATTAATACGTTTGAAAGATCTTAAACAAACGAAACAACATTTGGATAAACGCTAACCTTTACTGATATGATATGGATATGACTCTTGTGATGCTGTCGAAAGATAATTGAGGACATTTAACAAAATTAATGGTTTGTAATCTGAATTCGGATCAAATTGTCGTTCATTTATAACATTTAAGAGTCCGGTAAACAAATAGAGAGGCTCTGGAGAGTCCGGATTGTCCTAAGAGTTAGTTTTAATTAAAAGTTTTATTTTATAATTGTATTTCAAAATAGAGTTAAGACATACCGGAACTAATAATAGAAACGACAAAAATTGGGAAATATATGACAAAAGAAAGGGTTCGTTTGATTTGAATCTTCCGTCACTCATCTCTATTTGTTGGGGCAACTGATGAATCAAAGTTATGGCAGTTTTGAGGAATGCATCGGTTTGTGGTAAACAATCGTTGATCAGTGATACGTGACTACTGGAAAGGTAGAGTTGAAGTCGAGTCACTACATCTTCAAGAGATGGTATAGTAATGAAAGAGAAGGCAATACAAGCCCTCACAAAAGAAGTGGTTTTCTTTGTGTGATAACCTTTTACTATACGTCTGGTTTCCATCGCTAAACAATTGACTCTATGAACCAAAAAAGAGAGAACGGACTCTAAATTAGAGAAGTTGGCCCTCGAGTCCACATAAAAATTCAACTGCGACTCAAAGTCCCGACCGAATGACACATATTTTAAAAAAGAAATAATTAAACCCGAAATTTGTCTTCTGTCGTCTTCAAGAGTGAGAGCACTGACTGAGTCGTGCAGTGCTTTGCATAGATATGTCATTGAATTGAGTATCACCGGATCAGATGTAGTCATATCTGAGTCGTTGTCTTCATTACTTAAACTGAAGTTTTTGATGAACGCCTCTACGATTGGTTTACAGGCGTTTACTTTCACCGATTCTTTTTGCAATAAATCCAAAAATGGCATAAAATTATTCATTGAGAAAAGGGCTGAAAAGTCTATATTTGGGCTCTGAGTAACCACTTTAGTCATTAGAGCCACCAATTGGTTGTAGTGCTCTTCAAAGGCCCGATTGGGAACCATTCGTTTAATAATTTCTCCAAAAATTGTATTTATTTCTCTTAGAGTGAAGTGTTTTACTACGAATTCAATCCAAATCTCAACGCAAGACATGTATTCAAAGTTTTGTTTGAATTTATTCATTATTTTCCAAACTTCGTTCAATATTAAGAGTTTTTCATTTTCTTCAATTTCGAAGAGATTATGTCTCGAAACTAAAGAAATGCCTAAATTTCTTATCAAAACATATTTTGGATAAACAGAAGTACAAACGGTTTGGTTTCCGTTGTCTTTCATCACATCTTTGTTGACCTTTTTTACTAACTCTAGAAATTCGAGAGCTTTCGGTGCAATGAATTCGGAGGGAAATTGAGTTAATAGTGAATTGAGTATAAGCGCAGAACAGCCGTCTTCGAGACTCACCTCAGAGTTATACTCAAATTGTCTGAGAGTCTCATTTAGAAGATTTGTCGGCGCTTTATATGCAATACAATATAGAATCCAATCTAAGGCCGGAGTGAAAAGAGTATAATAAAGCGAATAATCTATACGTTGAGCGGCCAGAGTCTGCTGCACCGGAAGGGATGACAACTAATTTTTAAAAAATTATTCATTACTATAATAAGTGATTGCTTTCAATGAATACCTGATTAAGTGATTGCAAAAAGTCATTAAAGTTCTCTTGAAATATATGTTTAGACTTCGGAGAGATTTGAACAATAATTCTGCAGAGATATACTCTTGCATAAACACTAACTAATGGGTCTCCGATTCCACGAATAGTTTTTGTTAATCGTTTTAAAGCCCTCTCGAATTCGACCTCCACTTCATTTTTATCGATTAAAAATCCGTAAACTTTCAAAATAGCGGTTTCGACATAAAACCGGGGAATCAGTTCTCGAACCGAAGCTATTTTATAGAACCAATTACGACACGTCTCGCGCGCAGATTCTATCGCTGAAGACATTGAACCCGCCTTACAATATATACGTTTGTATACTAAAGACCCGAAATTGTCTAAAATATCTGTAATTAACACAAACTTTGAGGGATAGAATTGAATCACTGATACGTCAGCTAAAAGTTTAGAGCATTGGATCGCAATCTTCAAAGCCTTAACCCTTTGGTCTGATTCCCAGGACTCGTGAAGAGCGACATTTAATTCGTCGATTCGGTTAACGTATTCGGTTTGAGTCAAATTCAACATTTCTTTAACAGAACCCTCTTCGAAGTCATCCAATTGTTCCAAACGATGACGAACTTTATCGGTAACCGAAGTATTGGCAGAACTCCTGACAATTGAAGTGTTGGCACTGATGGCAGTATTACTGCTGCCGACCATCAAAAATGATGTCTTAATCGAAAGTCTTTCAGAAGTGGTATATTTACTTAATATTGAATTCTTAATCGAAGACCAGTTGTCGAAGTCTTCATCAATAAAATCATTACTCAAATGGTTTTGTTTGGCAGAAGTTTTGAAAGTTTTGTCGAATTCATCCAAAGAAGTGATTGAATTGACTTCGGAGTCGTTTTGCATATTAAGAGCCATTGAAAGCGGATCCAAACCACTCCAAGAAGTGGTCGTTGTCTGTGAAATATTCGGCGAATCATTTGTTTTATTCATTGAATTGTTATTTGTTTTAATCGTTTTGTTTTTGATTTGATTGACGACCAAAGGTTTCAATGGATGGTCCGATACTTCTTTAACAGAAGAGTGTCGAATACCCGAACCCGAAGAGTAGTTCATATTTTTTGGAACCCTTTTTAAGATAATTTTATAAATAAACAATAAATATCATTCACACATACATACCAGCTCATTTTTTTAAAAAATCATTTGAAGAATAAACAAAAAATTATTTTAAAGTTTAGTTCATTTGTTTTGACCTTGTTACTTCACGCAAAATGATATTTAATTAAAACTTTCATTTAATATAATTGACAATCATATCGATAAATGACTTCAAAGTGTTTTAATCGAGCACTTCATATAAAATGAAAGACCAGAAGAAGATAATTTCAGACATAAATGAGTCTAATATTATAAACCGGTTTATCGTGAAATTTAATTTCAAAGGATAGACTTATTTGTGCGGTAATCCGGTACACTCCGGTATAATCCGATAACATTTTGTAGGAGTTTTCAACCAAATGTGAGTTAAGCGCAAAATCATTCAACATTTGTTGTCTTATATTCAATGTACAGTCATTAATAATGACTCATTATATTAACTATCGTCCGTCACTTTAAATAGGATAATTTTTGAATGGATCGTCCAATTTTCAAACGGTTTTCATAATAATAATCTAGAATAGTTGTATTTTATAAATAATTAATATGAAGAAATTTGATCAAGGTTTAAAATTTTTTTATTGATGTTAAAAAAATCAGATATTTGTATACAAATTCTAGACAAAATAGCCTCTCTCTCCCAAAGTATTCAAGAAATTTAAAAAATTCCAAAAGTATATTGTGTAGAATTGAAAATAGAAAATTTAATTTTGCAATTAGGATAATAATTCTAGCATAATAATTTAGAATATTCAAATTTGTATGTGTCACTAAAATAATCACTACTCATAAACTAAATAAAATAATTTAATTCTGTTAAATTGAAAGATATATTTATTACTAAAAAGACCTTTTAGGATTTAGAAAAATATACTTGTTGAAAAAATTGACAAGCTAAAAAATATTACTAAAATTCCAAAAGTTTTGGAATAATTATTTTTTTAATATCTTTTAAATTACTCGACCGATTTTAATTTTGTAAACGGTATATGAGTTAGAACAGTTACTGCATCTAAAATTTATTTTATTAAGGTGTCCAACTTACTAGATTTGGTCCCAAAAGAGTTCAAAGTAATATATTTTAAAACCTCTGTTCAACTCTAAGATAAAAGTACTAATAATTAGGCATCACGTTTTATAAGACGCATCAGGCGTATAGTACGCATAGACTGTAACATTAAATATTTTTTTTAATTTTGAAAAACATAATGCATACAATAGTGTACCCATTGATAGAAAACTAATAATTGATAAAAATTTTAACATAAGTTGAAAACACATGTTGTTTGCTCGTATAGTACGCCCCTTAATATTTATCATAAAAATCACTTTTTTCCTCGTATAATACGCGTACAATCTCCCGATATT
>JAQIXI010000606.1:0-20887 GCA_034700165.1 Galumnidae sp. Gr-Ori-00277
GGAGAGAGAGAGGGAGAGAGAGAGAGGGAGAGGGAGGGGGAGAGAGAGAGAGAGAGAGAGAGCCAAACCTTAAAAGCCAAAAGTGTTGTGAAATTCATTGTTTTCTATAATACTATTCTCCTGACTCTAAGTCAAGAAAAAGGGTTTTATTTTTGGCCATAAATTTTTCCTCTTTTGAATTAATGAGTAAAATATTGTTGAGTTTAAGTCATAAAAATTTCGTTCGAATAGTTTTTTTGAAGGATTTCTCAACTTTTTAATGACTGATTGAATGATTTCTCATATATTTCAGTGAATTTAAGATTTATTTTTAGATATAAATTAATCATTGAATGAATGAAAAATAACTCATTTATGAAATTTCCTTAAATCTATTCAATTTTTTGATTGACAGCCTTATCATCAAATTTGAATCTTGCAAATTTATTATTCTTCTTAAATTTCTTTTGGGCGAAAAAAAGAAAAACTTTTCACATAATTTAATTATCAAACAATTATGTTATGAAAGGAGTCTATGATATCATTTGTTTATAACAAACAATATATAAAATGTTAATAATTATACTAAACTTAGCAAAACATTTGACAAAATGGTTTAAAAATGGTTTATTACTCACGCCTTTAGTTAATTAAATAAAAGTTTACTCTAATGAGAGTTCTATGACTTCATTAGATAAAAATTTCTGTGAAAAACAGTGTTTCGCAAAACACATTTGTATTTGTGATAATCAATGAAATATAACTTCCAGAGAGTATAAAAAACTTATCCGGATATATATGCTATCGATATTGAGCTTAACTAAGACTTAAATGACATATTTTTAAACGAATCCTAAATCAAGATTGCATTCAGTTATGCATTAAATCTAATTAAAACATTTAATTGGAAAAACTGTATAAAAATTCATTAGTCGAGAGAGAGAGAGAGAGAGAGAGAGAGAGAGAGAGAGAGAGAGAGAGAGAGAGAGAGAGAGAGGCATTGGAAGGAAATGGTTGAATTGAATGACAAAATCAGATAAGAATTATTTTGAATTCTGTGTATAATCTTCTGCTCTCATTCAGAAAAAATTTAATTCAAATAAAATGGTTTTTATTGCAATTGAGATCAGACACACTCTGAGCATAAAACAAATCTGATTTTTCATTAAACTAAATATTCAACTCATTATTTAATATTTGTTTAATTCCTAAATATTTTCGGTTTAATTGAATGTTAAGAACGTTTCCAAAAAGTTGTTGTGAAGGACTCCAACTGTTATTCGTAGTCATCCATAAAACGATTAGCCATTTCTCTGAACTATTTTTTTGTTTTGATTAATCGTAGCATTAATTTAATTGATATGAAAAACTGCTATAAAAATGTCATAATTGTCTAGGCAAAAAAATGATGATTTAAATGCTCCTAATCTTTATATTTGTTGAGTGTTTTAATTATTTAATGAAATAAAGAATTTTTTTTTCTTCAAATCCTAAAACCATTCGTAGAATTAATTTAAAATCATTTGAAACAAAGCAACGATCCTTTCCTTGAATTTCTTTAAAAATTGGAATACAAATGAGAATAATCTAGGTAATCATGAATATCATATAAGATTTCATCAGAGCTTTTATGTCAAGTTCTAAATATTTGGATACTTTTTTTGCTATAATTGCTTAGTATTGCTATAATTTAAGACAATATTGAAAATATTTTTACTTTTATATCTCTATTTACTTAAATTCAATGAATAATAAACTGAATTCGCAATAAAAACAAAATCAATGAAAAATAAAATCAATTTGAAGTTATAAACCTATTTTCTCAGTCAATAGGCTTTTTGTCGTTTGACTCAACTTTTTCTGATATCTTTTTCTTAAAAAAAGAGTAAAATATTTAATTTAAATGAGAAAAGTTTATGTGTTTTATAGAGTTTTGGTGAAACTTTGTATTATTATTAAGAATAATGTCTTCAAATTGAAAAATGAGTACAAATTTATTCATTATATTCACACAAATGAAAGCAATAAAGTCTTGTATTATTTTCTTGTTATGCAAACCATAAGACGACCCGTTTTTAAATGTGAAAACATTTACGTAATTGAAAAAAGTCTGTTTCGAAGAATTATTTTCTATTCTTTACAAGTATTTGCTTTTTTGACAATTTTTTTAGTTCAACAAACTTTAAAAGACATTCGGAATAACTTAAGATTCAGAGATATTTTAAGAAAATCTTTTTCTTATTTAAAGCAAAATTAGGAGAAGAATAAAATATTGTTTTGTTTTTCAGATCTCTGTTTGAGACAGTTCTCAGTTATGTTAAGATAGTGTCCAAAACTGCTCTGAAATGTTTTTTCAGCCCTCTTTAAAATCATTGACAACCACCAAGATGACAACCAAGATCATGCTCATCAACTCTAACATTTATCTTTAATCGATAATAAATACAACTAATTGTCGGCGATTTTTGCCGATAACTCAAATAAAATAATGTCTGAATGTCGTGAACTTCACATTAGATTTAAAGATAATAAAATAATCGCAGAATTATTAATGAAAGGTTTAGTCATGTTTTGTAAACTAACTATGAATTTAACGCATTATTGAGGAGAGGAATACACGACTGGAGCAGTGCTCGTATCCCAAACTATATTTGAACTACCCTGAGTACTATCCTGGCAATCATTGAATCTTTATTTGCTCAGATAGTGCACAAAAACAATGTTTTCATAGAGTGTGCACTCAATCTATTGAACGGTTTGTTTATTATGTAACAGACATTTGTGATGTTTGAAAGATAGGATCGGAATCAAACATCGGAACGCCTTATGTGTGGATACGACTCCTAAAAATTGTTTTTCTCTTTCTGTGTTTCAATTCTGGATTTTAATTAAGTGCCGTATTATTCCCAAAATGTTATTTAGATCACAACCATTAGTCAAAGCTCTTGAGCTATGATTTCCATTTTCTCAGTGTTTTTATGGGATTCATTAGTACCCGAAATATACTGTTCTCTACACAAGTAGTAAACAATCGCTTTATTGAGAATTAATTTTCTAAATTTATACGACTCTATGAAAAAAATTTGATAAAAAAATTTTCTAATTTCTCGATGCAATCGCTTTATTTGCTTTACTCCTTTATCGCGCATTTGATGATAACTCAGAATAAATTGAATGAAAATTTATTTTTAATTTCGTTTCATATTTGGATCAAATCTTATATGAAAAAGAGTTGAACGCTAACTGAGTTTCAAAATTAATTTACTTATTTTTTTCATACATTCGCTTATTTTTATGTCGTATTTACTCCAAAACCTTAACTCTAATTTCCAAAAATAGATTTATATTTTAGTTGATATTAATATCTTATATATAAAACATATTCAAAATCTGATTATTTTATGACAGAATTATTGCGAATTATTTCTGTTTCTTCAGGAAATAACTGAATCTAAAAAACAAGAGTTTTGGAAATGTTTTTTAGAAAAAAAACATTTTATTTTTCATTCAAACGTTAAATATTCCGATTAAAAGATTAAGATCTGAACAATGAATTAAATTCGGAAATATCTGAGAATTTGCCGGAAAAACAATAATAGTTTTTGGGATTCAAAATCAAAAACTCCATTATATTGGAAACAAAACCATTCTTCCGATAAAAATCACCTTTTTACTTTTTTTACTTCTTTTATTTTTTTTTTGTATTACATTCTTTAAAAACAGACGAAAATTCGCGAAATTTTTTTTCGTAAGAATATATTATATTTTACTAAAATATATAACTATTTTTAAGGTGAAAAAGAAAAAACGGAACACTTCTTCACTACTTCTTCTAATTGACCGAAAAATTTCTGACAATAAATTGGATTTTATTTAATTTTTGTGACTGAAGTCAAGATTAATGTTTTCATTACTATTATTATCCTTTAGTTTAACAACTTTTCAGTTGAGTTCAAAGAAACAATTGATGTTTAACTTCGACTCAGATTATGATTTACTGTTTACTGTAAACATACAAATAGACATCAATTTTGTGCATCAATTTTCGTGACCTCTAAAAGAGTTTTACGCATTTCGTTAGTTTTTTATGTCTATTGTGTTTTTTGTTACTCAAATTAGTTGTCATTCCATACATGAGTCTATAAATTGGAAACGATTCCTGTTTTCTTAGTTATTCCCAAATATAATTCAGATTTGCTCTAAAATTGTAATTTCCAATCAATTATCTCTGCACTTGACTTAATATTGCAGAACTACCAAGGGTATATTTAATCATAAGCTATGATTCATAACTATTATATTTTAAGAATAAATGTGTTTTATATAAAGATAAGGAAAGCAGTGATTGATTTAGAAAAATATGAAAATCATTAAAAATTGATTAAACATTTGATTAATCAAAAAATCTAAAAGTATAACAAAAGCTCTTAAGACTACTTTTATTACATAATTGTTAATAAATAAGAGACAACAGAATCATATTTTATATAAAAATAAGTGCATTGGCTTTAAATTTTGAATTTATCCATCAAAATTCGACAGTTTTCTGAACGGGTTATTCCAGCACAACATGACAATGAGGGGAATCACAGGCACAGGCACTGGTAACTTGAGTTACGAGATTCGGTTAAAATTATAATTCATTTGAGTGTTTGACTGAATTAAACCAAAATTTGGACTAAAAGTTAAATAGTTTTCGGAGTAGTAATTCTCTGATAGTAATGTAATATTATATGCATTTGAACTGGTTTTGTGACCCATTTTCACAAACAAACTCTCAATACTCCTGAGCGCTCACACAGCGGTCCGGAGCGAGTTTTGCTCAGTTTTTAGTTGTTTCTAATCGCAGACACATATCGTGTGTTAGCATAACCTGTGCTCAGAATTCGGTTGTGTTTTATTAATAATCAAAACACAAATTGATTTTTTTTCTCATTGCGAAAGAAGTGTCTGTTCTTTAAAACTATGCTTTTTTGGGAAATATTTGTTTGACTTTTCGACATTTGACTCTTGACTTTTAACTCCCGATTCCTTATTCCTTACGGATTTGACTTTTGGACAAATTATCGACAAATTGTTTTAATTGAAAATCTTGACTGAAATTCGAGCAACTTTTGTGAAATTGACTATAACTCAGACATTTGACAGTTTTGTTATAACTCTTATAAAAGAAAATTCAAGATTAATCCATCAATTATTGTGCAAAACATTGTGTCTACTATTCTGTGCTTTGAATCAAGAATTCAATAACGGATTGTTGTGTCGAGACTTGAAATCGTTCATTAATATTGTGGTACAAAAGGCTTCTCTGATTATTCTTCTCGTTTGGCATATTTTTAGCTCCAATTTAAAACTCTGAAAGAAATTTTCTTTTTCTCAATTCGTGTATTGAATTAAAACGTCTGAAAAAAATCTGTTCGACAGAGAATTGCATTTCAATCGTGAGAGTCTTAGCACTACTTTTCATTGGACTTCAAATACAACAGACTATCAAAAAATATATTTAATAATTATTATTATAAGACTCCTATCAGAAAAGCACAGGTATGTTATGCTGTTCTTAAGTGTCTATAATTATAAAGACTGACGTCTCGAATCTCTCAAAAAGAAATTCAATCAAACCTTTCGATAGAAAAAAAAATACTATTTTAAGATTTAGGACACAAATATTCAGTTACAGTATATGAAAGGTAGAAATAGTGGCCTAGAAATTGGCTTCAATTTTTCATAACAATAATAGCAAGGTTCAAAAACTTGTAATTTTCCAATTCTTGCCTTTTTCTGAAATTCACACTTTTACACCTTTAACTCATCTAACAATTGACTCATCCCAAGTCAAGTTCAGGCTTTCCCAACCATATTATCCCAATTTTTCAAATTATTTATTTCAATAGTAATTTCTTATTTGAACGATAAGTGTACTAGATTATTACCTATTTAACTAAAATCATAACTAATCTAAAAATTCAGTTTTAGGTTAAAATTTTAAATTTTAAACTTTAAAAGAATAGTTTTTAAAAATTATTATTTTTAACTAAAAGAATGATTTCCTGAATTTTAATCATTCACTTTGATTCACCATGCTAACATATCTATTTCACATGCTTAATAAACAAAAGTAACTTGTTTATTTCTTTCAAAACGAAAAATGCTTTTGAATATTAAACTCTATTAAAGTAATGTTTTTAAAAATAATATAATTTAGTGTTTGTTTAAAATTTTCCGCCAAAACTTATCTTGATAATTTTCTAAATTGGGTTTTTGTGTTTTATTTTAATTTAATATTTACTGCTATTAATATCAATATAATGATAAGAATACAAATTTTATTCCGGACTAATTTGGGAAATTTACTGATAACTATCAGAAATAAAATTTTATTTTTCGCAAAATGAGCTTGGTTGGTTTACTTTGGTTTAGATAATTTGAATTTTAAAAATGATTAAAAATATGTCATTTATTTTTATTTATTTGCGATCATTTCCTAACTATAAGATCATTAGGTAATGTCTTAATCGTTAGGACAGATATCCTTGCTACATTTACTTCATTTGCTAGATTTAATACATTACTTTGTATTCACTTCGAGTATAAACACATACAAACATTAACCGTAAAAATATAATTAAAATATTTGTCGGACTATCAAAAGACCCGTCACCTAAAGAAAAGGGTAATTTATAGTTAGAAAAAAAGGTAAAAAACGCCAGAAGTGAGACAAACCTTTATTTTGTCAAACAATTATCATTCGGTCGTTATTTAAATAATTTTAATCGACTAAAACTGAATTTACTATAAGTGGTCCCAATTTAACACTCGTTGTGGTCTCTCTTCTGACTCATACTAAGAGTCTTTAAATACAAATTTTTATGTAATTTCATATAAATTACAATTTGAATTCATGTGTTCATAATAAATTGCTCTTGGTACAATTCGTTAGTCTATTCATTAGTTTTATAAATAATCTTATAAATAATTTTAAATTTTAAATTTAGAAAATTACCTTGCCACTAAATTTCTTTGTTTTATAATTTTTTTACTTTTTAGGTCATATATTTTCAAAGCAATTTTGGAATCAATATGAAGAGTATCTAGCAACTTTTCCACTTATTTTGAGGTAAGAACAGAAAAAGTTGAAGCAAGTGAAGATAGATGGCATGGCTTATAATCCAGTTAAAACTTTAGTCACTCTTAATTTAATAAATATTTAGAAAAAAAAGAGATAGTTAAGTTAGATTTGAGATTGAAGTATGAATTATGCTTGCTACATTATCCACATTAGTTACACACAATTGACTTTTATTGTCTAATTTATATAAAAAAATTTAAATTTCAGTTTATTGGAAGACAAACAACAAAAAGAAGACGAGTTTGTAGTGATCTGTCGGCTACGAAAAGGGGCTGCAAAGCACTCGCTCTTCGACTTACTTCACATTCCGGTAAGACATTCGAACTTAAGAGCAGAGATGGGCAGCAAATCAGTGCTCATTAAAATTATAAGAAATAATTAATTACCAAAAAAAAGTAGTATAAAAAGGCATAAAATATCTGTATTTCTCACCGCAAATAAGTTGCAAAAAAATATATCATTTATTATTATTTATTATTATTTATTAATCTAATCATCAAATGCTTCCGTATTATATGATTTCTTATATATTTTCGTTTTTGCGTTAAAATCTATTTCATTGAAATCACGCGAAATGTAATTCATTTTTCAAAACGAAAAGAATTGCGGAAAAAATGTTCCGAAAACTTCTTTAGACGTCTTAACATTCTTTAGTTCTGAAGACAAATAGCATCCAATATGTGATAAATCATCGATTGATTGCATATTTAGTCAATTTCTGTCTATTGACAGCATAAGAGTTTGCAATTTTTGAAGTACGCGATGGTCCGATCGCCAACTCATTTGTAGGGAATTACCTCTAATTGTTGATAACCCGATTAACATCTCAAGTGATCGATTGAAACATTACCTAAAATTAAGAAACTTTTGTCTCCACTTTAGTTGAGATATGGTTCTCAACATTATTAATGACTCATTAAAACTAAAACCAATTAAAACTGTTTTGTATAGCAATTAATATCAATTAATTTCTCTTAAATTCTATGCCTCGGATTAATCTGTCTCTCCCTCTGTCTATCCCTATGTGTTGCCCTCTGCTCCGTCTACCCCTCTCTTATCCCTTCGATATAGTCTAAAAGCCACGCTTTGAAGCGGTTATAATCAGTTACTCTTAATTCCTGTTCTCATCTCATCAGTCAAACAAATCTTGTCTTCGAATATGTGTCCACTCAAACACTTAAATGATTAGTATTTAAGATAAGGACAAATCGTTTGCAGGTTTTTATATTTTTGCCACAAATTGTTTGAATGTTTTTTCAATTTCACTTAAAATGCAATTCTCTGCTCATATAATACTGATTTTAATGACATTTCATCTCTTTTTATATAATTCTGTTTGAAATTTACTCTGATTTTAAAGGCTCTTAAACTTTGTTTTATTACTCGATTCAAATAACGAATGTCTGACAAAAATTTTTAAAAAGAAGTTCACATTTGGAACTAATATTTCATCTTTTATTTGATAATTAATTTTTTTATTTAATTGCATTTTTTCATCCATTCATTCGAAAAACTCGTCTTATTTTTATTGTTCAGATGACTCTCCAAATGCTTTTTTGGCAATTTTTATGAGTCATGTCCGCTATCTTTTGATTATTTTTATTTTTTATATTCTGTTAAATGATATCAATCTTGAAATTAAAACTTAAATTTACTTAATTTTTGATCCGATCGTTGACTCGAGCATTTTTCTCCCATTTTTTCTTCTTCTTATCGTTTATTTCCATCACTAATGTATTCCATGTCTTAAAACAATTTTCACTTAATTATTGTCACAACTCTTTGGTTACGATTTTGTCTCTAAGATTTACAAATAGTTGTTTCGGAATTGAGAGAAGTCAGGTAATCCCCATAATTATAATGACGGCTCAAAACAATTATCTCCAAAACTGTATATTCCGTTAGGAATTCCTAAAAAATTTTGTTTTTAATATTTTTGAAAAATCATTTCCTCGTTAACCAATTTGTTGAATACTAAGGATTGAAATATTCGTTCAAATTTGCATTTTTCAAGAGATTATCTTCAACTCAGAACATATTCTCTACTTTTTCTGTTCTTCCGGTTAGACTACAATTACTTTTTGACATTTTATTTGATTCTTCGCTTTTCTAATGAAGTTTGAATCGTTGATAAGCTCTTTGGCGATCTTTAATCGATAAATTATCAGTGAATTTATGTTAATCTAGAAATTTACTCAATAGTCCCACTCTTTAATGAATTGAAATCATTTAAATTTCAAAATAGCTTTTATCCCATTGTACTCTCTCTCTCCCCTCTCCCTCCTCTCCTCTTCTCTCCTCTCCCACTCCCTCTCAAGTTGTGGTGTGTGGTTGAGACAAAATTAAACTTGCAAAATTTGAGGGAAATGGATTGAAAGGTGCATTTTATGAATAATTGTCAATCAATGAAAAGTTAATCCTCTGATGCGTCAGATTTTCTATTTTTGAGTTTAAAGACATCCTTTCGTTCGGAAGATATAATGATATCTCAATAATAATTTTTCTCAAAAATAATATTTTAAAGATATATAAATGTGAATAAAAATAAAAGCATTTTTTAAAGAAGAAATGAAAGAAATGATAGAAATGATAGCTTTTCAAAAATGATAATTAATTTTTCAAATTTCCTTCACTAAAATGATTCAACAATTTGTTTCTCTCAGAGAGATATCACTCAAAAGAAGTAAAAAATTTTCAAATTCTAGTTATATATTGAATGGAATGAAACTATTTTTCAAAAATGTTTTTCTTTAACTCAATATAAGTATTGCTTCTGTCATTCAATCGGTTTTTTAAAAGTCGAACTTAACTGAGAGTACAGTTATTGAAGAGTTGCTTATGTTTGGCATTTGGGAAAGCATTGGCTGACATTTACATTGAACTGCACACCGGCCGCTATTTACCGTCAATAGTAGTCTCTCCAACCGTGTCTTTCGGTACTCTAACGGTGTGTTTGTGCAGCTCTTCCACTACCAGTTTTGTCAGTTAGTTATATCTACTGTTGCTGTCATTAGAACGAGTAGTGACTCTCAACCACATCAAAGCAGTCAGACTTCACCTGTGCTTTAATGTCAGTTACATAAATCTCATCTAATTTTGAAGTTATTTCTTAATTCTGTCCAATTGTTTGGTTTATGAGTAAAGTTTGGAATTATAAACACATTTGAAAAGTTTGAAAATACACTCATTCTATGAAAAACAGTTTTATTTCAAAATGAGTTTTATTTATGAAAAGTTATATAAAGTTATTCTAAAAATTTAATAAAATACTCGAAAAAAAGTGATTAAAATTTTCTCAAATATTGAAAAACCAATTTATAAGACTCCCTTTCGAGTGAAAACAGTGGCCTTTCGCTAATATATCTTGTTTTGGACCAACACATGAGAAGTTCCCAACTCTTCTATCATTAAGCAAATGGTACTAATGTTTCGTAACGAATGTGTGACTAAACTGACCTTTCATTAAATACATTAATGAGTCTAATCACTCAAAATTTAATATTATTCGGATTACATTCATTTGAAAATTGATTGAATTATATTCAAAAAACAAGAAACGAAGTCTTACTTCTAATTACGATTCAAGGCATTAATTGTATAATTGATACGAGGATAAAATCCTATCAAGAATTTCATGTACTCTTTGTTTGCTTTATTTTGCGAATATTTCTAAACATTCCTTAATTAAATTTAATTGGATTTAATTCAACTTATTTTGAGTGAAAAAATAGTAAACTTAATAATTTTAAGAATTAATTGGAAGTCCAGTTGAGAGTAATAATACTAATAATAATAATAATAATAATAATAATAAGGAAAACTTGAAAAACTTAACTTGGAAAATAAGTGATTTTTTTCATACATTAAGTTTTTGTGTTTAATTGACTGAAAATTGTTTTTTTCGTTAAAATTGAAGAAAAAACAATTAATCAATAATTATTTGGACCGGAATTTCCGAATACAACTGTTATCTCTTTAACCGAATCATTTGTTTTGCGACTTTTCAGCTGATATTTTGTCAAACGTTTCAAAAAATTGATCCGAAAGTTAATTATAAGAATTTGTGATTATTTAAGTTTTTCTCATTTATTCGTCTAATACTGGGGTTCACAACAACTGATGATTATATGCTTTTATGCGCTAATGAATCGTCAAATTCTTCTCTTATGAAAAAACAATAGTTTGGAGTTTTTTTCGGTTCAATAAAGTGTAATACCATTGAAACCATTAACTCATAGAAAGATCTTCAACGAAGTTAATGAAGAAAAAACTCGAAAATTGAAACCATTTATCGAGTGATTTGAAGACAGCATTTGGTTAAACAATAAAGTGTTTTATTGTAGGACTTTTTTCCATAAGTTTCTCATCAATTAAATTATTGCTCTTGGTCAAAGAACAAGTTTAATTTGCAATCCTAATAAATAGATTACAGGAAAAAATACCGCAAATATAACTTTTGACATCTCTATAAGACGGGAACAATAATATTAAAAATTGACTAATAATTGAACAATAATTGGATAAACCGGCGATAGATCAGAAAAGTTTGTTAAGAAATCTGCAATTATTTCAATATTTCAAACGAAATATAAGTATTAAATAATATATAATATAATTATATTTTTTCTTCGTTCAGAAGAAGAGTTCGTTTTCTTCTAAAATACGTTATGTCTTATGTCTGGTAATAATTAGAGTTATTTCTCATTAATCCAAAACACAACTGAAAGGCATGTTTCTTGAAATGAAGGCATAGGTTATTACTTCTACAGCACTAGTATTTGAAAATATCTAATGCTATGTTAGCATTCAGTTTGAATTTGAGTGAAGAATTGCTTCTTGACCTGAAACCGCATTCACCGATATTTTACTACTGTTGCCACTGCTCTCAACACAGCTATGAGTTCACCAACAGTCACACTATTGCAAACAGAAAGATACTGGCTTTGGCTCTGGGCTCCCAATCCTTAATGTATAGTTATGTTTAATCATAATATTTAGTATAATATATATCACTGTTTATATACACCATTGACTCAATGAATGATAAAAATTATAATTATATTCAATGTTTTAATAATTTTTTGATAAATTCTTGAACTGAAGTGAAAATTCATTGAATTTCTTCATCAAAAAGTTTGCGTCATTTGATTCAAAGCAAACATTAATTTCCAAACTTCTTATATCCGATTATTTGCTTTAAAAACAAAAGAATTATCGAATTCTAAACTTTCATTCATTCATATAAATTGTGAGAAATGTCTTTAAGAAGTTTCAAAGTAATGGAACAGCTATTCATGTGTGATATATCTCCTGATGGCGACAGTGAAGAGTTGTCCAATAATTCACATTCAAAAGTGAAAAACAATAACTTTAATGACAATAAGGTTATGTCAGAGCGAAACAATCAGGAATCGACCAGTGCTGGTGTCACCGCCAGAAGCTCATCATATGATGAACTCTATGATTATCATCACAATAGTGAACACAACAAACAATACATCGAAGTGACAGATACTCAATGCCGTAGATCTTATCACTACTATCAGGTATGGATGGGGTCATTGAGTTGTGCGGAATAGTCTTTATTGTGTTGTTTCCCATAATTTTTTGTCCAATAATTTTGTTTTAAGATTTATTGCTTTTTATTGCTTTTGATTTCTCTTTTTTTATGTGAATTTGGATTTTTCTCTCAAATCATTTTCATATTATTTATTGTCGTTTCAAATATTATATCACTTCGAAGACAATATATTTCTACGTTTGTGACACTCAATGGTCTTATTATCTGATCGTTTGATGTTTTATAGCTCTCCAAACATTATTTGCCATCAATTATATTATGTGACAAAAAAAGCTATTTTTTGCCAAAATTTCTTATTTTCAGACATTATTTTGAAAAACTTACGGATCATTACTTGCATTGTTATTGTATTTTAAATATCATATCAGTACTAATCCTCTCGATTTGACTTATTTTTCAAATTATTTTACTTTATTTGAGAAAATAGAGTATCAAAAGTGAAGAAATGATTGTCTTTTAGTCTGATATAACTGTTATGTTATGTCTGTCTCTTATATTCACTTCCTATCCATTAGTCTATTTTCTTCTTATTTTTTTTCTATTAATTTCAAATTGAGTTTTAATCAGTGATTTCTCTCATTACTGTCATTACTATTCATAAATTATTGTGAACTCATTTCTTAAAATAATTTTTAATTTTTAAAAAATATTCAAATTGAGAAGATGACCAAGCTCCTCAAATTAATAATCAATCACTAAACTTAATATTGATATTTATATAAACATTTTTATATTAAAATGTCTAAGATCATCAAATGTGGTTTAAATTGATCTTTTTTCAATTTAATACTTATCTCTATTTATGTTAGTTAATAGACAAGTTTAGGTCCTGAGCACTTCCAATGATTATCTTTGGCTAAAAGCAATGAGTGATTGACACAATTTTCTTTTGGATCAAATAATAATAATACCAAAAGTAATAACAAGAGTTATGAAAAACGTGAGGATCTAATAAAAAAAAACTATTCTGTCGTTGAATCAAATCTTCTCAGGAGTTGTTTTATTGCAATAATATTAATAAAATACTAATAATAATGATTTGACGAACTTTCGTGACTTTACTGTAAGAAACCATTTATCATATATTGAATTATTATATTCATAAGAAAAAAATCATTTGACTGATAGTTATATTCAAATTCAGATATGATTTCATTCTTTTCATTGGTTTTCTATATGACTCGAGTAACCAAACACTGAGTAAAAAACAATAAGAAAACTTAATTACATTTCATGTCTATTAAGTAGAGATGTGCTGATCACTGCTAAAATAGTAGACTAACCAGAAGAGATACAACCAAAACAACCAAATGATATCTAAATTACTTTTCGATATATATATTTCCTGAAAGAGATTTTGTTTTATTTTTCTTAAGATCTAATATAATTTAATTTAATTATATTTAACTTTATTTACTGACGATAACCGAATACAGAATTTAAAAAAATGCCTGAAATGACTGCCAAACATAACAATAATGCAAAACTTAATTTCAAGTAATAATAATAATAATAGTAATATAAATTATTTGATTTATATCTGTATCTATTTTTCAAATAATAAGTGCGTTTGTATTCTGAATGTGTTTGAATTGGTGTGAATGTCTGTGAATGTCTGCCCCTCTCTATCCCTCTCTGAAGCCCTCTCTAGTCTTATATGAATAGCTCTCTGTTAACTCTCTTAAAATTAAATAAAAATTTAAATGTTATTCGTTAGCATTCATTTCTATGACTGATTGGCTGTCTGTACAGTCATTATCATTGCCGGTAACCAAAGCTATAGTAGAGAGGTTTCAAATGTAAATCAGTTGATTCCAAGCGGTGATGATCGCCGTCAAGAGTTGAACAGAAGAATAAAAAAAAGGAAAACATAACTGAAAAGATCGACATTCATATCATTCTTGTTTTTTCTTATTTTTATTCATTTGTATCTTTACATACATTTCTCGAGAGATTGATAGCTAACGGCTCTCTCCTCTTCTCATCAGTCAGTGCGCTCTAACTGTTTTGTGCTGTTCCTCCTCTAATTGCCGCTACTAATGTTTTTAACTCTTCCTCATCTATTTTGCCCATTGAAAGTATTGCTTAATGTAATTGCTTGGGCTCTTTATATACCCGTCTCGTTAAGAAGTGTCCCTTTTTCGGCACTCATTTCAAAAAGTATTCAAAAACTTTTTTTTTGAATTCTTGTTAAAACATATTTGAATTGAAATTTGAAGGCATTGAAGGCATCAGTTTTTATATCTAATTGGAAATCGTCGTCAAACAAATAATAAGTTTGTTATGGAATTCCGGAAATATAGTAATAATTGAAATAAAATTTTTATTATTATATTTTTTTATTGAACTCCGGATCAAAGAATAGTTCCAATGAATAGGAAAAAACAAAATCTTTTCTTTGGAAAAGAAGACGAGTTTTGAGAAAAATCGATTGAATAACAATTTGTGTATTCATTGAAATGATAATCAAATGTGAAATAAGTCTTTTCGTATAATAAAAATTATATTCGAGGCTATAATTTACAAATTATATACTTTGTATTTTCTCTTCTTAAATGATCTTGCTTTCAGTCAGGGTTAAGAGAGAGCTATTTAGATACTGTGAATCTGCTTTAATACTATTATTATTAATGGTCTCATATAAGTAGCAAAAGATATTTTTACTAAAAACCCGTTACTTTGCATTACATCTGCTTTTCATTCACTCTTTACTCAGAGAAGAGTAAAAGGCTTTGAATTTCAATATAATTATAATAATCATAATTACGAAGGCTTTGCATAAGTAAAGTTCAATATTTATCCAGGCATTGAATTTGACCTAGGGACAAAATGTACATTCGACAACTCATTTGGGTCTGACTACTAATTAAAATTACATTCTATACATAACTTCTCGAATATTGAATAGAAAAATTTGTGACATTTTTCCTCCTCTTTTGAGGACATATCACAGGTTCGCGAAAAAAAAATGTTTTTATTCTTTTTATTCCTCTGTCTCTAAGCTATTGAACTCTGGACTAAATTTTTGCTTCAAGTCTTCAAAAAGGATTTTTTTTTCTCTTCGACAACAAAAAAATCATTTAAAGGGAATTATAGTTTAGTTTTTATCCCATTCGATACGATTCGCCAAATTTTTAATGCGATTTAAACGCGATTTTCTGCTCAGAAATTATTAAAAGACTAATACTTATTGAATGGCATTTTTTCCTAAACATTATTTTCATAGGAAATCAACACCGATTGCAAAGGATATATTCCATGAGTGAAGGATATCCTGTTCTCTATTAGATATACAAATTAAACAGAGTTTGGTCTAAATAACTGTTTATTGTTGAGTTGTAAAATAAATGAACACAAACTTCGCAATTATGACATTATGTGTCATATAATGTCTAAAATAAGATCATTTTCAAAGGAAACGGAAATTTAAAGTTTGCTTTGAAATGAAATTCATTTGGAAAACAATTTTGAGTTTTTTTTGTTTGAAAACAGAATTTGTTTTTTCCTCAAAAAGTTTTGGAATTTTATTTAGATTTTATTTTACCGTCGAATCCGTTTCGAAGGATTTGTTTACTTTTTATTTATGATTTGAGAGAATATTTTTCTAAATTAGGAAATACTCACAAAAATTAAGCATTTCTTTCAATCGACTCCTCTTTCAATTGAATATCTCTTTTGAGATGAACATCAAAATAACTGATTATTTATGTATAAGAAGTAAACAAAAAATATTATTTGCTCTCAACTATCAATAAATCCGTTAAAGAATTTAATTTTATTTTAATCGCAATACACTTATAATTTGATAGGACCATCAAAAATAAAATATTTGCCCATTAAAATGTCTTAAATGAGTAAAAATATCCGGAATCTAAATTTCCAAATGAAAAAAATATTAAATCTTTTGCCATTCAAGTGATCGTCACTCGAAAGTCAGGTTCATTGAAGACAAAATACTCCAAAAAATATTAAACAAATATCTCTCCAATCGGTTGAGTTAAGGCTGAGTTGAGGCTGAGCTGAGGCCCAACACTTTGATAATCCTCATGAATACTCATCACTAGTAGTAAATTGCATTACATAGAAATAATTCAACTTGGATCAAATATGTCTTTTCCAATGCTTAAACGCATCCTTTAGACACCCATTTCTTGGAAAGGCATACCTTCCCTTATATACTGATCATATGCTAATCTCATATTTTATTTTTAGTTATCATTTAAAAATCAAATAACTAGTAATCAAAATAATCCCTCGACTTATCTATAATATTGATTCGTTGAGTCATGTATTGTGAGTATTGTGTTGTTGTCTAATAAATAATCTGAAAATTTTTGATTTTAATTTGAAATAATGACTATAAATATAGTCCTAAGAATTATTACTTAGAGTTTGTTATCAGCTTTTGTCGAATCTCTCGATAATAAACCAATGATAAGATCTGCCGAAAAAAATCAAGTTTTTTACTTATTTTTTATGCCATCCTTTTATTTCGCACTGGATTTGTGAAAACCATTTGTTTAAGATATTTCTTAGCCTAAAAAGTAAAATGTTGTGGTTGTGGAGAGCCGTTTCATTACCACAAAAACATTAAATTCAATTTAAACCATAAATCAATCAAACGTTTGACTCGTTTTCCTTAATTTTTTAATTTGAAAAATTTATTTCGTTTTTTAATTCATTTTCAAACATCAGCTAAAAGTTGAGAAAAGTTGAACCAAGAATTAATTACTTATATAATAATGTGATGATATATAACGCAATAATTTTGCTTCACTCACTTTAATATCACTTATTTTATAAACTATTTTAAAGTTAAAAAATGTCTTCTCATCTAAATTTATAGTTTAACGTAAGGGATGTCCAACACTTGTGTACTCAACACAACTACACAAAAAAAACTGAAACTTTAAAAATTAGTTGAAAATATGATTCAATTTTCGAATTACCCTAGATCAATTAAATGAAAATATAAGATCATTTACTATATAAATGGCTTTTTATGTTTTTGAAGTAAAGGTGTTTCCTACTATTTCTTAATTAAAGCACCCTGTCCATCTACTAAGTGAACGAAATGATAAATTGGTAGTGTGTGAGCACTGCAATGAATGGGCAGTACTACTACTCATTCTCTACAATTCTGGACGTCTTTGATTTAAATAGTTTTCTAAAAGAGATTAATAAAAGATTTTTGTTGAGAAGAATCATGACTTCAGTAGCGAATGATTTTTAATGGTTTTAATGGTTTATTTGAAATAAATCTTTCGTTTAATTTGAAATCCAATGTGAGAGTCATTAACAGAATTAAATTAATGAAAAAATTCTGGTCAGAGATATCTCTTTTCAAGAATCGCTTTGAATTTGAAAATTTAATTTCACACAAAATTTATGAATTTTCTGTCAAATGTCGGGTTTATTCGAGTGAACATTGATGCCCAATGACCCAGGTCAACGACTTTTAACCTGTCAAACACTAACATTTTTAGATATATACTGGAAATTTTCAAAAATCTAACAAGATTTTTATCTCACCCCCTTGGATATCACTTTTGATCCCAATTTTGAGTTCAAAACGAGAATACTTTGGTAAAATATATGATCAAGCACCTTTCAAGTAACATTCCATTAGCTTTCCATTTGAAATCTGATTTACTAAACTTAATAGTCGTTACTCTCAAATATTTTTCTGTTTTAATTGTTTATTTGCGAACTCTTCACAGCCTTTCCAACAGATTAGGGAACCAACGGTTGACTCATTGCTTGTCTCTAATTATATGTTTTATTAAAAAAAAGTTTCTTCGAATTAATTCCTGTTTTCTCATCATTTTTTTTTCACTTAATATGAATATTAAAATCATTTTCAGTTTATATAACTTATGCCTGTATTCATAGCTCAGAACCCTTTTCTTGTTATTCTACTCCTGATTTATATTAAAATTATTATAACGAAAGAAAAAATCGTTAATTCAATATTCATTTAAATATATAAGTGATTAAATCAGGAATTATTCACAAATAAAGAGATGCGAAAAGAGATTATTCATTCAAAATACTCTCTAAAGTCAAATGTTATTAAAATTTATTCTTTAATTTTAATGTCAAATAGAGTTTGAATTTGAGATATGATTTAATTGAAAATAAATGATACGACAAATGATTAATTGTTTTGAAGACATTCTATGGAAAATGTGAAGACTTGTTATAACTGTTATATTAAGATTAGATTCAATCATCTGATGACCAATAATTAGGATTTGAGTAATCTTTGTTTAGTCATTAAAAAAAGGTTATCATTTGATTCTTTACTAAAGGTATTTCCCTTCAAACTCTAATTGACATCATTTTGAGACCGAATCTGAGACATTTAGCATTTTAACATTTAACTAGTTCATTGTTAGCTTGAATTTCACTAATGATATGTCAGCTTAAATCTAGTAAAATGATCTGGAAACTAGTTGAATTGGACAGCTGTAATTCCTGATTAGCTGATCTTCATTTGTGCATGTGCATTTGTGCATCACCTATACGTGAGAAAATTTATTCAGTAAGAAAAATACCAGAAAAGCCTTTCCATAAAGAGTGAGGTCAATGTCGAACTGTAGTGCAGAGGAATAATAAAAAACAAATAAAAACTACTGCAACCAGATTTACAGATATCACTGACAACTACTACTTGTGAAGAGCATAACCTCACAATATATTTATTAATAAAAAAGAGCAGACATTTAATGCCTAAATTAATAACTTATAAAATCATATCTAAATAATGCAAACATTTTTCCGTTTATTAATTAATAGTCATTTAATCGATATTTTAATTTTATTTCTAAGATGATTAACATTTTTTATTGCACTTATCTTTTATTCAATATTCCCTCTCCCCCTCTCTCCCCCTCTCCCCGTGGAAATTCACACTATTTTTTTGTTGATTTGGTTATTCCGTTGTTTTTATTAGTTATAAGTTATAACTAATGGCAGAATATATTTCAAAGTCATTGGGGTTTTAAAAAAAGCTATTTTGAAGAATTACCCGAACGGTTGAAATCAGGAAATAAATTGCAAAAACATTAGGAGAGGTACTGTTCGCAGACGTACTGACAATTCATAGACATATATTCAAATCTGTTGTTATATTCATTGAACGATAAATACAATAATAGTAATAACGATAATGTTTTCGAGAATCTGTAGAAAATTGTGTTCAAAATGTTTGTGTTCACTCATGTGATCAAAATTATAGCATAACTCGGAGTTTATGGTCTGCTCTTACTCTACCATCACTTCACTACTGAAACGACTATTCATTTTTTGGACAATTCGTATAAAATAAGTTCTATTTGTAATATAGTAATTACGAGGGGAGAGAGAGAGAGAGAGAGAGAGAGAGAGAGAGAGAGAGAGAGAGAGAGAGAGAGAGAAATATGGTTGGTTTGCTGGTGGACTAAGTGATCCAAAATATTCATTAATTACTTCACTGTTTATTTTATTTGAAAACTTTGGATAACATATTCCTTAATTTGTTGTTTTGAAAACCAACTCTTTGTTTGAGAAGTCTATTGAATACATTTAACAGTAGTTGAGGTTATTATAACAAAAGTATAACAAAAACTCTTCATTAACTCATGATTTGCATAAAAATCACATTCAGATTAAGTTTTGTCTCGCTTTGCACTGATTTCTCCCTATTGTTATGAATGGAAGCAAACTTTTTTTGGACATTAACCCAAATGTGGTCACATTTCCAAAACTCAGTGACAAAACAGAATAAAACCGATCATTATTTCTATTATATTTAGAGAGGAAGTCATACAATATATTCTAATTTACAGTAACTGATCCTATGATAGCCTATTAATAGGACTTCCGATTATGAAAACCTGGGACAACAAGTTTCCCATTCATTCACAGGAAATCTAACCTTTCAAAGGATTCTATGAAATTATCTCTAAATCTATTAATATTTCCCCGACTATTAGTCAATACAACTAAATATATTCAAAAACCAGTATTAGTCGAGTAATGATGTCTTTCCCTCTTTTGCAAACTCTAAGAACTACCGGTATTTCAGTAGTGATTCTTCAAATGAAATTCAAGTCTTCGATAAGAATTTTAAAAATACAAATCATTTTTCAATAACTTTTGTCAAATCTCTCTCTCTCTCTCTCTCTCTCTCTCTCTCTCTCTCTCTCTCGATCTCT
>JAQIXI010000607.1:0-20882 GCA_034700165.1 Galumnidae sp. Gr-Ori-00277
GTTTTTCAATTTGTAGATTCATTGGGGGAAGTCTTCTCGTAATTCACTATCAAATAGCTTTCATTTTGGGTAAATTTATGCATAAAATTCTTTTGAATATAAATTTTCAAATCATTTAATTTATAAAATTCCTTAAAAGCGATGGAATTCGTTGGAACAGATTATAGATCAAAGACTTCGAGTTTATCAGCGATAGGCTATTCTATTGGCGGCTGTATTTTGCCGGGCGTTGCATATCTCACCGGTCATTGGGTTTGGTTAGCCGTTTCCCAATTAATTGTTACAATTCCTGTGCTATTATTTTGGAGGTTTTTATTAATTTAATTCAAACTTTTAATAATATTGTCATCTGATTAGAATATTACCAGAATCTGCCCCTTGGTTAATTACACAGAAAAGATATGATGAGGCCTATAATGTATTGACTAGAATGGCAAATATTAATAAGAAGCAAGTTCCAAAAGATCTGCTTGATCAAATTTTAGTAATGACTCAGAAATTAATTAAATAATTAATAGTAACTAATTGTTTGAAATAAGAAAGTGAGCGCTAAACAGGAGGAGGAAAAGAAGTGCAAACAGAAAGACTCGACGTGGGATCTGATTAGAATTCCTGAATTACGAAAACAGACACTTATTCTGATACTACTGTTCATATCAAATGTGATCGCTTACGCGGGTCTGGCTCTCAATACACTTAATTTTCACGGAAATGAGTTTCTTAATTATTTCTTTATATCATTGGCTGACATCCCAGCCATGACTATGGGCTGGTATCTCATAGAAGGAAGACTTGGCAGACGATGGACTAACACTTTGTCACTTATGTTGTGCGGAACATCACTTTGTGTTCCGGCTTTATTAGATCCATCACAAGAAAAATTGATAACAATTATGTCATTAGTAGGAAAAGGAGGAACAGCCACTTCATATATGATAATATTCCAACAAGCTGCTGAAATATTTCCCACTACACTCAGGAGTGAAGGAATGGGTATTTGCAGTACAGTAGGTTCTGCAGTTGCCATAATAGTACCGCACATTTCATATTTAGTTGAGTAAATAATAATTTTATATAAATTAATGTAATTTTTGTAATTTAGGGCAGATTTGGTCTCTGGATTCCAATGTTTATAATGGGCTCGAGTTGTCTCATCGCTGGAATTGCGTCCAGTTTTTTACCCGAGACTTTAAATGAAAATTTACCGCAAAATAGCGCTGAATCGCAAAAATTTGGTCAAAACAAATCATATTTTTCTTTGGCAAAAGTCTCGACTATTTTAGAATCAACTCATCTTTGAATTGAAATTGAAGTCAAAATCATAAAATGACATAAACTTTACTTCACTTTACTTTACTCTTTACTTAAGTTCTTCTCATTCTAAAACTTGTAAATAATTGAACACCCTGGACATTTTAGTAAATATAAGTATTTGTATAATTTTAAATATTATTGACATTTATTTTGAAAATTTTCTTTTTGAATAAACAAAAAAATTATCTAATCTATTATAAACGAGCGATTATTCCAAGATATTTATATTGACTTTAAATATTAGTAAAAATATTTGGCGATATTCTTAACTCAACTCAATTGAAAACAAATTTTTAGTACAAAATACTATTATTGAATAATTTAATTATCGTTTAAGACTTAAGGCTTGGTTTAAGAAAATTGATTCCGAATGTATTCTTTGCAATTAAATTAAAATCAAATAAATTGTGGTTTTTATAACTTTTATAATTCAAAACTTTTTATTATAATTATAATAAAAACTCTTCAGTTCTAAAAATACTTGAATTTGAAGACATATTTCAAACGTTATTAATGTATTGAATACAACGACAAACAAACGCTGTTTTCAATGAAAACATTTCATTAATAATTAAATCACAAAAACACCGAAATTATAACTGAATTAAATTAAATTTCTTTAAAATAATAACTTAAAAGTTTTAAAAAGATGGCGGACGCGACCGCCAGATCACTTCAATATGAGTACAAAGCGGTAAGAAATGATTATAAATTGTTTTAATTGATTTTAACCACAATTTTTTTATTTTCGGCTTTTATTAAATTTCAAAAAATTAATTATAATTTGTTTGTTTCAGAACTCAAATTTGGTCCTTCAGGCAGACACTCGTCTAATAGAGAGGCGACCCCGCGATGAGGCCACCGGAGAAGTCTTCAGTTTGAGTGGAAAGATGTCTTCCTCTCGAATGGGCGATAGATATCAAAGAACTAAACCTCAGACTTCTAAGACTGAGGAAAGAGCGAAGAAGTCGAGGAAAGGCAAACAAAGCGAATCCTCGAAATATGATTTGTCTAAAATGAAAGGACAGTCATTGCTCTCTGAAGACGTCGGAGAAATGGTTGGAATACTTTATCGGCCAAAAACACCGGAAACGCGACAAACATATGAAATCATTTTGTCGTTTATATCGGAAATGATCGGCGATCAGCCCCGGGATGTGTTGTGCGGCGCCGCCGATGAAATACTTCAGGTCGTAAAAACTGATAAAATGAAAGAAAAAGAGAAAAAGAAAGAGTGCGAAGCTTTGATCGGATCCCTTTCCGAAGAGAGATATGCAGTTCTCGCAAATCTCGTCCGAAAGATCACAGATTTTGGTGTCGATGAGCGCCCGACTCAAATACATACCGACGAAAATCTGGACGAAACTTATGGTGTAAACGTTCAGTTCGAAGAATCAGATGAAGAAACAGACGACGAATTTGTCGGTGAAGTCAGAGAAGATGACGACGACGAAGAAGTGGATGGAGAGGACGCAAACATTGATTCTGCCATTAATGCAAAGAATTTAGAGACAACTAAAGTGGAGATACGTCGCGACCGAAAGAGCAAAACAGGTTCGACAGCAATACATCCGCGAGAAATCGACGCCTTTTGGCTTCAGAGGAATCTGAGTAAAGCCTATGACGACCCGGTCGTCGCACAATCAAAAGCTGCAGATGTTCTCAAGATATTAAAAGTGGCCAGAGATGACCACGAAGTTGAAAACCAATTGGTTTCTCTGTTAGGCTTCGATCAGTTTGATTTCATTAAAATATTGCGTCAAAACCGGTCGACAATTCTTTACTGCACTCTTTTAGCTTCAGCTCAGAAACAGTCAGAAAAAGATAGACTCAAAGATAAAATGAGATCAGATCCAGATTTGGCCAAAATATTGAAGGCTTTGGAAGCAATCGATGGAGAGAGCGCTGAAAAGAGCAGAAAAGATATGGAAAAAGCCTACTCTTATCTCAATGAAGACGATGACGCCGACGACGATATGGCTGTGTCTGGAGTTAGAGCTAAAATATTAGATTTAGAAGATGTGGCCTTCACTCAGGGCTCGCATTTTATGGCCAATAAAAGATGTCAATTACCCGACGGTTCGTTCAGAAAACAACGCAAAGGTTGTGAAGTGATTCACGTGCCGGCTCTCAAACCCAAACCATTTGACCCAAATGAGGTATTTATAATTAATTCTTTAACCCCTTATCTCCACTCTTACCCCAAATCTTTGAATTATAAAGATTTTGATCATTTAGTGGAGAAAAATCAAAACATTTTTACCAAACTTTGTTTCGAAATGACTGAAACAAAGTATGAATTAATGAAACATTTATTTATTTTTGATTATTTTCAGAATTTGGTGCCGATCGAGAAACTGCCGAAATACGCTCAGCCGGCGTTTGAAGGATTCAAAACATTAAATCGAATACAAAGTCGTTTAGCAAAGGCTGCCATTGAAACCGATGATAATCTATTATTATGTGCGCCAACCGGTGCCGGAAAAACAAATGTTGCATTGCTTACAATGATGAGAGAGATCGGGAAATATATCGATCCCAACACAGGTCTGATTAGTACTGAATCTTTCAAAATTATATACGTCGCTCCCATGAGGTCTTTGGTACAGGAAATGGTCGGCAACTTCTCTAAAAGGCTGAGCTCTTATAATATAAAAGTATCTGAATTGACGGGCGATCATCAATTGACTCGCGAACAGATCAATGAAACACAAGTAATTGTATGCACTCCAGAGAAATGGGATGTCATTACAAGAAAAGGTGGGGAACGAACCTATACTCAAATCGTGAAACTCATTATTTTTGATGAAATTCATTTACTTCACGACGAAAGAGGACCTGTTCTCGAATGTTTAGTCGCGCGTATGATTAGAAGCATTGAAACCACTCAGGAAGAGATTCGTTTAGTGGGACTGTCAGCCACTCTTCCAAACTATGAAGATGTGGCTACTTTTCTAAGAGTTGACTCATCGAAAGGTCTATTCTATTTCGATAACAGTTTCCGTCCGGTGCCACTCGAACAACAATACATCGGAATAACTGAGAAAAAGGCTCTGAAAAGATATCAATTAATGAATGAAATCCTTTATGAGAAAGTTTTAGAACAGGCGGGAAAGAACCAACTCCTCATTTTTGTTCACTCCCGCAAAGAGACGGGAAAGACGGCCAGAGCTGTACGCGATATGTGCCTCGAAAAGGACACTTTGGGCCTCTTTTTGAGAGAAGGCTCGGCTTCTACTGAAGTTTTACGTACAGAAGCAGAACAGGTCAAGAATTTAGAGTTAAAAGATTTATTACCTTATGGTTTTGCTATTCACCATGCTGGTATGACCAGAGTTGATCGAACACTAGTTGAAGATCTGTTCGCCGATCGACACATTCAAGTTTTAGTGTCGACTGCAACCCTTGCCTGGGGCGTCAATCTTCCAGCACATACTGTCATCATTAAAGGCACTCAAGTTTATAATCCAGAAAAGGGTCGTTGGACTGAATTGGGAGCTCTTGACGTTCTCCAAATGTTAGGACGTGCCGGTCGACCCCAATATGACACTAAAGGAGAGGGAATTCTTATTACTCAACACTCAGAACTTCAATATTATTTATCACTTTTGAACCAACAGTTGCCGATTGAGTCTCAACTCGTGGGAAAACTTCCCGATATGTTGAACGCAGAGATCGTTTTGGGAAATATTCAAAATGTAAAAGAGGCGACCACTTGGTTGGGATACACATACCTTTACGTACGAATGTTAAGAAATCCTACACTTTATAGTATCTCATATGACAGCATAAAAGAAGACCGACTCTTAGAGTCGCACCGCGCGAATCTGATATATACGGCCGCATCCATTCTAGATAAGTCCAATTTAGTGAAATTTGAACGAAAGTCAGGTCAGCTTCAAGTGACTGAATTGGGACGGATTGCCAGTCATTACTATTGTACTCATGAAACGATGTCTACATATAATCAGTTATTGAAACCAACTCTTTCTGAAATCGAATTATTTCGTGTTTTTTCACTTTCGAGTGAATTCAAAAATATTATGATAAGAGAAGAGGAAAAACTCGAACTCCAAAAACTTATGGAAAGAGTTCCCATTCCTATCAAAGAATCAATAGAAGAACCGTCAGCCAAAGTCAATGTTCTCCTTCAGGCTTATATTTCTCAGTTAAAATTAGAGGGATTGGCACTAATGGCAGATATGGTTTATATAACACAATCAGCGGCGAGACTTATGCGAGCTATTCATGAGATCGTTCTTCACAGCGGTTGGGCTCAATTGGCAGATAAAGCTCTTTCTCTTTGCAAAATGATTGACAAAAGAATGTGGCAATCGATGAGTCCTTTGAGACAATTTAAGAGAATTCCTGACGAAGTCATCAAAAAGATTGAAAAGAAAAACTTTCCATGGGAACGACTCTACGATTTAGGTCCCAACGAAATCGGAGAACTTCTTCGAATGCCTAAATTAGGAAAAACAGTACATAAATATATCCATCAGTTCCCTAAACTTGAATTGTCGGCACATATTCAACCTATCACTCGATCAACACTTAAGGTTGAGTTGACTATTATTCCTGACTTTCAATGGGATGAAAAAATTCACGGAAATTCTGAGGCCTTTTGGATACTTATTGAAGATGTCGACGGAGAACTGATTCTACATCACGAGTACTTCCTTCTGAAGCAAAAATACTGTCAGGACGAGCATATCATCAAATTTTTTGTTCCGGTATTTGACCCACTTCCTCCCCAATACTTTATTCGAATTGTGTCCGATCGATGGATTGGCGCAGAGACTATTTTTCCCGTTTCGTTTCGTCACTTGATTTTACCGGAAAAATATCCGCCGCCGACAGAATTGTTGGATTTGCAACCATTACCTGTTTCTGTTCTTCGGAACCCAACTTATGAGAACCTCTACTCAGATAAGTTCCCATATTTTAATCCAATTCAGACACAAGTATTTAATTCTTTATATAATACCGACGACAATGTGTTTGTGGGCGCACCCAATGGTTCGGGTAAAACAGTTTGCGCTGAATTTGCTATACTCCGACTTTTGGCTTTTCACCAAGATGAGTCCAAATGTGTTTATGTCACTCCTAAAGAACAATTGGCAACAATTGTATTCTCCGATTGGAGCCATAAGTTCGGAATGTTATTAAAAAAGAAAGTCGTTCTTCTGACGGGTGAAACTGCTACTGATCTAAAGCTTTTGGCGAAAGGAAATATCATTATATCGACTCCAGAGAAATGGGATGTCATATCTCGTCGATGGAAGCAAAGAAAAAATGTACAAAACGTTAATCTATTTATTGTGGATGACTTACAACTAATTGGGGGCGAAGACGGACCCGTCTTAGAAGTGGTCTCTTCGAGAATGCGTTATATATCTTCACAAATCGATAAACCGATTCGAATACTCGCATTTTCATCATCTCTGGCCAACGCCAAAGACATCGCTCAGTGGTTGGGGTGTAATCAGGGTTTGACTTTCAATTTTCACCCAAATGTAAGACCACTTCCACTCGAACTCCATATCCGTGGGTTTAATCAAACGCATAACGCGTCGCGACTCCAAACGATGTCAAAACCAGTCTATCAGTCAATTCTCTTCCATTCGCCGACAAATCCAGTTATGGTTTTCGTGTCGTCTCGACGTCAAACGAGAATCACAGCCATCGATATTCTTACGTATGCGGCGGCTGACGCACAGCCCAATCGATTCCTACATTGCACTGAACAGGATTTGGAACCGTTTCTCAATAGAATTTCTGACTCTACATTAAAGGAGACGCTCTCTAATGGCGTCGCATATCTTCACGAAGGACTTAACCAAATTGACCGAAGAATTGTCGAACAATTATTTGATTCGGGAGCGATTCAAGTGGCGGTGGTGTCGCTCTCCCTTTGCTGGTCGTTATCTATTAACTCATATTTGGTGATAATAATGGACACTCAGTTTTATAACGGAAAAATTCATGCGTATGAAGACTACCCGATCACAGATGTTATTCAAATGGTTGGGCGCGCAAATCGACCCCTTCTCGATGAGGACGGAAAGTGTGTCCTATTATGTCAGTCGTCGAAAAAGGATTTCTTTAAGAAGTTTTTGTACGAACCGTTACCGGTTGAGTCACATTTAGACCATTGCATTCACGATCACTTCAACGCTGAAGTCGTGACCAAAACAATTGAGAACAAACAGGACGCCGTCGATTACTTGACCTGGACTTTTGTCTATCGACGAATGACTCAAAATCCAAATTATTATAATCTGTCGGGCGTTACGCACAGACATCTTTCTGACCATTTGTCAGAACTGGTTGAGACGACTCTTTCCGATTTGGAGGCCTCCAAATGTATAGCCATAGAGAATGAAATGGATATAACGCCTCTCAATCTCGGAATGATTGCCGCCTATTATTATATAAATTATTCGACGATTGAATTGTTTTCAATGTCTTTAAATGCGAAGACAAAGATTAGAGGTTTGATTGAAATAATCAGTAATGCAGCAGAATATGAGTCGATTCCAATCAGACATCGCGAAGATATCATTCTTAAACAATTGTTGTCTAAAGTGCCGCACAGAATGGCGAACATTAAGTATTCTGACCCTCACTTAAAGACCAATCTTCTACTTCAGGCACATTTATCTCGAATGTCACTCTCGGCTGAACTCCAGTCCGATACCGAAGAAATTCTTTCAAAGTCTATTCGTTTAATACAAGCCTGCGTTGATGTCTTGAGCTCTAACGGA
Source organism: Galumnidae sp. Gr-Ori-00277 (assembly GCA_034700165.1). Lineage (NCBI taxonomy): Eukaryota > Metazoa > Arthropoda > Arachnida > Sarcoptiformes > Galumnidae > Galumnidae sp. Gr-Ori-00277. The sequence goes on from JAQIXI010000607.1 coordinate 8,082, forward strand.
TGGTTGAGTCCTGCCATGGCGGCCATGGAATTGGCTCAAATGGTAACTCAAGCCGTTTGGAATAAAGACTCGTATTTGAAACAATTACCGCATTTTACAAATGATTTGATCAAAAAATGCAATGAAAAGGGCGTCGAATCGGTGTTTGATATTATGGATTTAGACGACGAAGAGAGGGACCAACTCTTGCATTTGGACGCCAATAAGATGGCAGATGTGGCCAAATTCTGCAACAGTTATCCAAATATCGAACTCACTTACGAAGTCATCGAAAAAGAGTCGATCGAAAGGTTTGACAAATTCTCGAAAAAATTGAATTTAACTCATTTTGATTACATTTTCAGCGGTTCGACAGTAAATATTGTCGTCCAATTGGAACGCGAAGACGAAACTGTAGGTCCAGTTATGGCTCCATTTTACCCACAGAAAAGAGAAGAGGGCTGGTGGGTTGTTGTCGGTGACCCTGAACATAATTCCCTTATTTCTATAAAACGTCTTAATCTCCAACAAAAAGCAAAAGTCAAACTTGACTTCACAGCTCCGACACCGGGAGAACACACTTATACCCTTTACTTTATGTCTGATTCATATATGGGTTGCGATCAGGAATACAAGTTTACGATTAGAGTTCTCTCAAATGCTTCGACTTCTCGCAAACGAAAGGCAGAGCCCGACAGCGACTAACAGACGGTCGACACTAATAAGTGATTTATAGTTCACTTATAATTATAATTCATTTATATTTTTATCATTTTTATTGTATTCGTCGATTCATTTGATTTCCAATTAAAATATAATTTAAAACCAAAATTATTTTCAAATACTTTAAAAGTTATATTTAAGACCTTTTGCGACATCTTTTGGATAAAACACATACTTTTCACTCAAAATATTTACTTTTAAGATCTTTTTGAAATAATTTACGGAATTTAAGAGAAAAAATGTCGCGATTGGGAGGAATCGGAAAAATTGAACAAAAGATTAAAGACAAACAGGAAGTGACGGACAAACAAATTAATAGTGCATTTCAAGACTTACAACAATTGATGCAAATGGTATGAAATCAATGGTTCACTCGTTTTATGTTTTTCACAAAATTAAGATTTTTATTATAAATTAAAGTCATTTTTGTTGAAAACAAATGAAATCTAAGCAATCATTTACTCAATAATGTTATTAAGAGTTAAGTTATTTAATTAAATTAAATTAAAGGCCCAACAAATGGTCGGAATATCGAAGAGTATAACACAAAAATTGAGAGATAAGGGAAACGACATTTCAAATGATGAGGTCTTTAAAGAGAGGATTGTTTTTATTGGAATTTAATTGTAATTTGTTTTCAGACGGTTTTATTCAAATCTCATTTATTGAGTTTAGGGATAAACGAAGACAGTGACGATCCTGTCCTCAGGTCTCAGTTCTCCAGCGATAATAAATATTACATTGAATTAGGAAAACAAATCACTAAAATAGTTAAACCTATTATTGAGAAAAGTGGCGGACAAATGTCATTAACTGATGCCTTTTGTACAGTTAATAGAGCCCGAGGTCTTGAAGTGAGTCCAACACTCATTTACTTCTGATTTATTAAGAAATTGTTTATAAAATTAGTTGATATCAGTGGAAGACATATTGAATTCTTGTTCAACACTTGAGTCGCAGAGATGTGGTCTAAAACTTGTAAAATACTCGAGTGGTCTGATTGTCCTCCAAAGCGATAATTACGACCAAAACGCTGTCAATAATCTTATAATTGATTTGTTGGACAAATCGGAATCAATTTCAGCGCAGGACCTGGCTATTAGTGCTAACATTCCTTTAGCGTTAGCGCGACAGCGATTACTTGACTCTGAAAATTGTGGACTCATTTGTAGGGATGAAAGCATTTATGGTTTACTTTTTTTCCCGAATAAATTCGTTTAATTTATTTCTTGTTTTACATTAATATTATGTAAATAATTAAATAAAAGTTTAATTAAATTTAATAAATTCTATTCAAAAGAAATTCAAAATTTCTTTACTCTTTTGTTGATTAAACAAACCTTTTGTCTCATCGAATGTGAATTTAACTGAAAATTAGGGATTTTTTTACCCAAATCTGTGGACTTAATTTCTCAAAAGAAAAAGAAGCATGCTAATAAATCTATAAAAAGAAAATGATTTTATTTGTGTTTTCATTTAAAAAGTTTTTGTCATAATTACGATAATAATTAAAAAATATGTTTTGAGTTTATAAACACTTTTATTACAAAAATAGTTATCTTTTGATTTTAAATTCACATTTTGTTAGAAAAACAATTAAAATGCAAATTAATTAACATTTTAAGTGTTCGCCTATTTTTAACCCAAATTCAATATAAACTCTTTATTTGGAGTTTGAAAATACATGTATAGAAACTTTGCTGGATATTCATTATTTTGCCTTAAAGTTAATATGAATTGATTTTATAAGATTAGACTTTTATTAGAAGGCATTTAATTTTAACGTCGGTTTGAATATAATTAATGAACACTTAATGAAAATTTTATTTTAATTGACATTTGATTTATAAAATTTATATTAAAGTAATAAAAGTTTATTCACTTCTAATAGTTTGCAGCGATTTTATAGATGTTATCAAAAACACATTTATTCTCACAATTATTTTTGTTGACCAGAATTATGGGTCAATTATAGGTCGACCCAAATTGATATTCACTGGAAGTCACCTCTAAATTATTGTCTTTAAATATGAAAAACTAATTTCATATAATCTTTATTTGGTTTTTTGATTTAATAAATAATTAACACAATATTAATAAGTTTTAATTCGTTTATTAAATGAATAAAAGTTTATTAAATTTTGTCATAAATTCTCTTTTTTTGACAGAATTTGTAATTTATTCGGAATTAATTATTTGATAAAATATTTTTCATTCAAAAGTTAGATATAAATCTGGTTTTAAATTTTAGGAAAACTTTTGATTTGAAGAGATTTCTATTTTTTCAATCTATTTATTATTTATATTTAAATTTTAAATTTTAAAATAATTAAAGTTTAATTTGAGGCACAAATTCAAAACGAATTAATCAAAACTAATATTCAAAGTGAAGTATAAGACAGTATTGAGACCTCCCTTGAAGTCAGTAAATGTAGAATTCCTTCAAATCCTTCAGAATATTTGAATTTTAATGAATTTTAATAACAAAAAGAACTTCAGATGAGTCTTATTATGGAATAAATGTTTGATTAGATGACATCTCAGCCCTCATTTCAATATTAATTTGTAAATAAAAGATTGCGTTTAAACTTAAAATAGAAAATACGAATATTTTATTATTTACTCAATCGATGTCAGTGTTATAATCTCTTTAGTTTTACAAAATTGAGACTACCTAGATATTTTGTTAAAAACAATTTTAAGCAAATAAAAAATAAAACAATTCTAATTTTTCTTTTAATAGCTCTGAATATCATTTAAATATTATTAAAAGAATAAACTAAACTAAACTATGAAACTATAGTTCCATCAAATTGTTAAGTCATTGAAGTTTTATACATATTTTACTCATTCATTCAATTTTAATATTTATAATGAAATTGATTTTATGAGAAATATAAAGCCTTAAATATAAATTGTGTGAAGCTTTAGTGTTATCAGATCTACCAAGTTCTAATATAGCAAATGGAGCAAGTTCAACAGCGATTTATTGTCAGATACATTGAAGTAAAGCCAAAAATATCGCATAAAATGACTTTAACCTCAAAATACAAATTAGAGTCAAAAACGATTATAAGATATGCGACAAATGATTACTCTTTTAGGAAAACTTTGATTTTTGTTACCAACAATTAAAGCATTTGATAAAAGTGTCTGAATATTAGCTTAAATGCAAAATACAAATTACCTCTTAATTGTATAATAGGGCTGTGAACTAACTTTCCTCGATAATGAGGATTTCAATTTTTTGAAGACTAATTAGTGGGTTGACTACAGAACTGGTTTCCAAATGAAAGCCCACAATATTTAAACGAGTTTTATATCATTGAATTAAACTGCAATCCATTCATTAGTGACGGGACTCTCGTGAGAGTAAAGTCATAGTATGTGAACACCTGTTGAACAGTAGTACTGTTGAACTGTTGGACTCCCCTTCAATGCAATGGTTTTGCCGTTACTTTAAGTGTTGACTAAAAATGGTTTCAAAACTACAGAAATAATAAATAAGATTTGTTTTGAAACTTAAGACTCAAAACTTTTGGTTCAAAGTTTTTCAATATTAAAATCAATGGATTTTGAAAATAGAAATAGTTTTGGTTCAGTCAGAAGACTAAGAGACCGTTTCGAACAAAATAACCTGGATGTTAAACTCAACAATGTCATTAATTGTGATAAAAATAGGTATGGAAAACACTTTCCTTCTAATACTTTGAACAAGTTCCTTTTGAGTTCCCCTTTTAAATTTCCTGACTCTAACCGATAATTATTAAAGTTATGAAAACTTAGTCTTTGAGTTATATTTTTCGATAGAAATTGTATTAAACTAAAAGATGTGTTCACTGAAAACGAAGAGAAAAAGAGATGTTCCGGTCCTCAAACCAAACAAATTAATTCAATCGATAAAAGTTTTACCGAAAAACTCAACAAAACTTTAAGTAATGAAAACAAATTATTTAATAACACAAACTTTAGACTAACAAAAAGTGTTGACAATCCTCTCATAACTACAACTAATGGTTCCGAAGTATATTCAGTGTCCAACAAATTGGAGACAGAAATCCAATTTAGCGCAGAACCAAATCCTGTGCCAAAACCCCCGCGAACTTTCGCACACGACGTATACCTCGAACTCAAATTCAAAACAAAAAATCCTAATAATAATAATAATAATAATAATTTGGATAAAAAGTTGACTGAATTATACTCTCAACCAAATAAAGCCAACAAAACGAAGAATAGACTCCGATCTCAAAGTGATTCTCAAGTCATCGAAAATAAAAAGTCCACTGAATTTAAGTCAAATGAAAACATTTATGACGACTGTATTACTAATACCCGAAATATTGACAAAACATTGAAATCAAAATTAATGCAATTTTCGTGCCTTAAACTAAAACGACATTAAAAACACTTTTTTTGTGTATAAAAATTTGTTTTAAAATATTATTTGTTTTTTATAAAATCTAATCTAAATGTGTTTAACAATAATTTAATTATTTTTTATATTTTTGTCCAAAAGTTTGTAAAAAATTTCAATTATTTGTATAAAAATAACTTTAAAAATAAAAGTTAATAAAATTTAATAAAAATAATTTTTTAATTCCAAAAACTATTTTGAAATTTATTTCTCCGAAAAGATTAATCTAAATATTAGAATTGAGCAAGGACAGTCGATAATTTTAACAGCAATGGTTTTGGATATTTAGTTAAAATTATCGATTATTTGTTAAAATTATTGATAACTTTATGTTTATTGGAATCTGTTTTGAGATTTTGTTAAAATTAATGCTTATTTAAGATTAATAATTATTGGAGGTTTATTGCAATTTATTTTGAGCATGGTACTTTGATCAGAATATGTCCCAAATATTCAATAACTTTTGAAAATATTTTGTTATTCAATTGACAATATTTTGTGATATTTTTGTCAATTCCTTTAAATCTGAATCAATGATTAATTATGTAAACAATTTGTGTAAATCTGTTGTTTGTCAGACTGTGTGACACAACAAGTTATCTAATCTTGCAAATAATTAGAATTGCATCCATATCACTAAACTTAAGTAATGTGATTGTCATGGAAACCAAAAGTATACTATTTCTGGTTCTGGTTTTATATATAAAAGTGTATTCCGTTTGCATTGCTTTGTATTGAATAGTAATCCGCCCTTAAATCCAGTCTTTGTCCGTCAGATTCACTGAAATCCGTTTATAATGAGATTCATAAATAAAATATAAAACTCTAATAATTAATGAATTTAATTCCTTATAATATTTGAAGTGTCACTACAAATAAATAAATAAAAATGTTGACCTTGGTTAAAACTTGACTCTCATCTTTTAACAAATTTCTAAGTAATCGTTTACAATAATGAGAGTAAGCTGTGATTCATCACTTTTACTGTCGTCAAAATCTAAGGATAGATTTGACTGAAAGGCCACAAACTGTGAAAGCAGTAACGCATTGCAGGAAAGCATAACTGCGTTAATACACCTCTGAGTGCATCGATTGACAGATAAAAACTGATGCATCAGTTTCTCTGCCACTCGTTTATGCACTTCTAGTTAGAGGTTAGCCTTTGAATAGCATTTAAGGAAATGCCTCCAAATTATTATTTATTTAAACAATGAAATAATTGGGTTAACTGTGAGACTAAAAGAGCAACGATTGTAAGAAATCAATTTGGAAAAAGTGGTGACCATTGGCTTAAAAGTCCAGTTTATGAGAGGCTTTCAATTACATAATAATTGTCATAATTTGTGTAAATATTACGCTTTCTTTCAATGATTGGATTATTTTGCGTTAAAGAAATGCATTGAATGAATGAATTGACTCCAAAAGTAAAACACTGTTTAAGTGTTAAAACTCTCTCAAAGCGAATGTTTGGCCCCATTTGTGGGGATTATAACGAATGTCTGACCGATGATTGCGGTTATCAAAAGGTTATGGATTTTAAAAATAGAGTCGATTTTGTCTCAAAGTGTTTGATATTTGTTGTCATTGTCTGCACACAACTGTCTGATCACTACTTCACATGTGATGGCGGACTATAACACCAATAATATTAATCTAATTAATTAATTAATCAATTATTCAAATCACAGATCGATTTCAATCTAAAATATATTTAAGTTTTGATTAGTTTTCACTTTTAATCAAAGTATGCATTCATTTACTCATTAAGAGTTTTAATTTGATTTATATTTATATATAAAACAATTATTTATTTTTGTGTTTATTTATTAGTTTTAAGTAAAAATCGAGTCTCTCCTCAATAATAATAATAATAATTTTATTTAAATATTTAATTAATTGAAATGAGTGTCGACTCAATTGGTTTAAAAGTGACGGAAAATAACTTATAATTTGTTTTTCATCGCATTTTTGGTGTTTTTCCAATTGAATTGAATTGTATTTTCTGAGTGAACATCACTTTGAGCTCAATATGAGTACAGAAGTGAAAAGAGTATCACTTAAATCAGTTCCGGTTGTCAACAACGCGGATAAATCAGACAAAAAGAAGTCAAAGGACTCGAAGACACCAAAAGAGCCGAAAACAAAACGATTTGTTTTGGAATTAAATACCGAAAGCGAAGAATGCAATGAATTCTCGTTCACTGATTTAATGAAGACTTTGGATCACAAAAATGTATTATTTCTTTATAATTGTTTATAATTTATGCCATTAATTGATATTTAGTCCAAATTTGTTTCTAAACACAAATTTGTGTACATTTTTAGTTGTATTTGTTTTGATTTAATTTCTTATCGTTTGTTTGTAACTCTTTTGATGAAAGGGTGAACCAAATGCCGATTTGATGGATCCGTTGGGGAATAACGACGACGAACAGTGTCTCAAAGATCTGGAGAAACACTTTCAACAAAAATATGGCCCAAAAAAGAGAAAACGAATGGAAGACTATATCGACAAAGGGATGGGTTATGACGAAACCGATCCTTTCATTGATAACGAAGAAGCTTATGATGAGTTGGTTCCGTCCACTTTGACAACAAAATATGGCGGATTTTATATCAACTGCGGATCACTTGAGTTTAGACCCCTCTCACCAGAAAAGGATAACGAAGAGGAAGAAGAAGAAGAGGATAACATTAGACCCGTTGTTATAAAGGTTTGTTTGAAATTGAATGAACTGAACTAAAATTGAATTTTGAATTACTTTCAGCGAAAGCGTAAAATCGGTTTAATTGAGTCAAAGAGACGGTCGACAGAATTAAAGGTTAAGAAGAATAAAGTGGTAAATGCGGGCAAAACTGTGGCACAAATGCTTCAACAGAAAAAGACTTCAAAACCAAATACAAGCGATAATAGCGAAGAGATCGAAGAAATCGAAATCACTTCCGACTCAAACGATGGCATTGCCTCGACTTCGATTCGAGATGTCATCGATTCTGTTGCCAAAGGAGAAGATCGACCAAATGGTGACGAAAAGAATGTTTCCAATTGTAGCTCAGATGAAGATCTCAACAAAAAAGACTCTTCGATTGTCATTAAATTACCTGAAGGTTTGAGCGAAGAGTTAACCGCATCCATCGAAAGGATTAAAAGAGTAATTTTTATATAAAAAATTTATATTTCTTAACATAAATTATTTAATAATTAATTTGTTGAACAGTTGGCTCAGACATCACTCGATGGAAAACGTAATTTCTTCAATGAAGAAGTCAATCAAATTCTATTTGAGTACGTATTAACTCATTTTACGCTTTATTTTTACTAATGATTTAACACTAAATTTTAGAATTGAAAGGAAATGTAGAGCTATGGGTCAGAACAGTCGCACACAAGTGTATTCCCATTTGGCGTCACACCTTCCCTGCACTAAACAGACTTTGATGTCCAGAGCAAAGAAAATATCGACAGAAGCGTTCGATTATGAATTGCAAACTGCCTTAACTAATATTAGAGTTTTAGTGGAACTATTAAAACCTCGAGTGTTTGAAAATTACCAGAAGTCGATGGAAGCGGCAAAACTCAAGTTTGAAAACAGACAGACGACTGGCATTGAATTAGAAGCGCCGGTCAAAGTTCCCCGAAAAGTTTTTCTTTTCAATACTGAACTGAAGAAGCAATTGAGTAGTGCCGTCACCGCAAAACTCAATCTTTATGACCAAATCGGTTCTAAAAGTCACTCCATTAGTCTTAAAGACTATTTATATGAATTCTTAGACAAAGACATTAAACCGGTTTTCCCAAAGGGATGGATGACATTAGATGTGTTGAAGCATAAACTTAAATGGATTAAACAAATACTTCCCCCCGACTCGAAACCGTCTCTCCCTTTACCACAATTAGCGCACACCTCTACACAATCAGCACAACCACCGAATCAAACTTCTCCACAAACACAAAGTCAAACCAATAAAGTTAGTGAACAACAAATATCTATTGAAAAGCCTAAAACTCAGCCAAATCTCATCGAAAAGAATAATAATTCTGTGGAAATAAAACTTAACGCCAATACAAATGCAAACATCAAATCAGCCCCAAATTCATATCAAATGCAAACTAAAGTGAATGAAAATTTAAGTGAAGGACTCGTCAGTAAATTCATGTCAACACCAAAAGAAGTGAAAAATTGTGTCACTAATAATGATGTGATTAATATGTTGTCAATCGATTTGACAACAAAAGCGCGATCCTCTCCCAAACCCTTCAATACAACAACCGGTCAAATATCGCCCATAAATTTAAAGACATCTCCGAACCAAACGAATGTTAAATCAGATTCAATAAAATCAAGTTCTCCTTCGCCTTTAACCCCGTCTTCAGTCAATTCAATGTTAAGTTCTTATAGAAACGACAAAAATGAGAAACTGAGTCACGAGGCCTGTCTCACTAAAGTCATCGAACAAAGTTTAGGCGATTATCCAAACTCTTCAGCGAACAGCACTTCTAATAGTCAACGAACATCAAAGAGCACTTCATTACCGCAAACACCGCTTCCAATCAATGAGATGTTTGCCAAAAGCTTCAACAGTTCCTCCAATAAAGATTCAAAATCCGAGATATGCATTGAAATCGCGTCCTCTCCCGAACCATATAATAAAGTTTCACAAAAACCACAGCAAACCTCTTCATTGAAACAACAGATATTACATCCATCGCCTCAACATTTCTCACAACAGCCCAAGACTTCAACCCCTCAACAAACCCAACAAATAAAATCAACGATTAGTTCATCCAATTTAACTCCAAATTTGAATTTTATGCGAAATTCTGACCCAAAAAAGAAATACATGTCTTTAATTCAATCATCAAATGCTCAAAAGGAACAGGAATTGCTGTCAAAGAGTACTGAAAAAAATAGACTTCAAATGAATACCACTCCTAATCGGAATATTAATACTTCTCTAACCATTACTCCGATTCCAAATAAGTCAAATGACATTTCTGTGAATTCAAGTAAACAGAACTCTATTGTGAATAGTCGTCATTCAATACAAACGACGAGTCCATTAACATCGACAACACCGACATATCCCGAACAACAGAATTATAGCGATCAATACATTCAATATTTACGATTAATGACTAATAATAATCCAATGAATAATATCCGATTGTTTGACTATACGACCCTTTATGGGTCCTCTCAAAATCCACAGAACCTCTTCTTTCAAACGTACGCAAACAATGCCAACACTCCTTCCAATAAAACTGGAGGTAAGGATAAATAAATGTAAGTTAAGATAAAATGGGGGTATTTTTAGACCAAAGTTTATTCCAAATCAACAGATAATCGACGAAATCTTTAGTTTGAATTTAAAAATAAATTTTATGAGTTTTTGATGATTTTGTAATATTAGGGACAGTTTTTGGTCCAATTTATGCACAGAATTTGATTGCTTTAAATCAAATATATTGCAAAACAGTTTCCAATTGAGTCCTGAATTAAATGTAAATTTTATGGAATTATTTTTATTTGTTTTTAATATTTATTAAATGACAGATAATTTAATTGAAAGATATATTAATCCAAGAAATTGAATGTAAATTAAATGAATAGACATTTGTGTGTTAATAATAATCAGTACAATATTGGAGACAATTTTTCATTTATTTTTGTTTGCATTACATTCGGAAAAAAGTTGTAAATTATTGTAAAACTTATACTAATTGTAAAATAAGTATTTTTCCATAATTTGCTCACAACTAGTGATTTGTTGAATCATTAATTTTTTCATCGAATTGTTTATCATTTTTTAAAATAAGAAATCATTTGACGATTATTTAAATAATGTATTCTTTAATCGTTTAAATAAAGGATCGAATAAACGATTTTTATAGCTTTGAATTTAAGGTTTTTCCTATTATTTGGTTCACTTCTTTTAGCACATCCTGAGCGCAACCCCAAAATAGAGTAACGCCAGACCCTCCGTGACCGTAGTTATGGACAATATGTAATTTATTACCAAACTTTTCCATTACTTCAGTTTCTAGTCTTACTTCTTCACGACCGGGTCTGAGTCCGACCCATTCCTTCACAATTGTAGCTGACTTTAGACTAGGAAATAATTGACAGCACCCGTTCATTATATTTTTGCTATCATTTGGGTCAACCTCTTGATTCCAATCGCCGTATCCCTTAGTACCCCCCAATACAACAGTTTCAGTGTTGGGTATTATATAATAGTTTTCAGCCAAAACGCAGTGTTTAATCCACGGCGCGTATACTCGGAATACTTGTCCCCGAATTGGTGAAGACTTTGGATCGTCGACTAATTTGGGCGCCTCAACACCCGTACAATTAATGACAATATCGAAGTGACCGACCATTTCTTCCAAATTATTTATTCTTTTCTGAATGACTTTTCCACCCTTTCATTGGTTTCAATGGTTTTAATTTGATTTCAGTTTAAATGAGAAAATTATTTCTTACTTTTGATTTGAATAATTTCAAGAAAAATGGCAAAAGTTTTGCTGATTCCGCGTAATAAGTGGTTACAAAAGTACCGCTTTTATATTTCTCACCAAAGAGTTCAAGTTCTTTTTCAGTCATCTCTCTATAGCTGACTATATGTTCAGATGCCTCTGGCTTTTCATTTTGCTTTTCAGTGGACAACATATAAACCGGAAGTAAACCGATTCCAAGTTTTCCACCGTTTGAAGACATAAAGTGTTTATTTAAAAATTTGATGGTTTGACCGCACCATTTGTTAACTTTCTCTGGATTTGTCTTTCCGGGCAAATACGGGTAAATTAGTCCTCCACTGCCATCACTGGTTGTGTTCGGACTAAACTTTTCTGATATTAGGCTAACCTCGATATCAGGAATCGATTCAATTAAAGCTAATGCGGATGAAGTGCCGATAATTCCGGCACCGATTACACCAATTTTTACTCTTTTAGTCGACATTTCAAATAATATTTAACATTAATGTCATTAAATACTTATTTTTCACAAAATTTGGTCGAAAAATAGATAAAATGATAAAATATAATCAATTTTTAGTTTATTTTACTTAAGAACTGATAATTTAGTTAAAACTTCGAACTAATAAATACATTGAGATTTGAATCTGTTTTATATAAGTTATTGATTGACGTTATCTTTAAATTATATTTTATAATAAATAGATTTGACTAAAAAAATGATTCGTTTGTTTCACTTTCAGCACATTTTTACCTTTAGATCAAAATAGTTTTAGAATAATAGTTAAATTAAGTCAATGACTGAAATTTGTAAAATCTCGCAGTAATTCTCTTAATCTTTTGGCCAAAATGTTAAACCCTTTCGTTATTCGCATAAATTATTATAAAATATTCTGTTTTAAAAAATTATTAAATAAATGGCATATTTTAAAAAAAATTTCTTCTAATTTCTTTAAAGAAATGAGTGTTTGAAAGCCTTACCGACAGAAAAAAAAGACAAATATTTATTAAACAATTAAAAGTCATTTAATATGAGTTAACAGTAATTATTATGGATAACAGTTATTCGGTAATCAATAGAAATAATTTATTGAATTTATAATTAATAACTTTAACCATTAATGTCGAAGAGCATAACAATTTTGCACAATTTGTACCCATTGTTAGAGAGAATTTCGAATTTCAATTCGAGTTACAGTAAAAA
>JAQIXI010000608.1:0-20882 GCA_034700165.1 Galumnidae sp. Gr-Ori-00277
GTGGGCGGGCGGGCGGGTGTGTGGGTGAAAAACAAATACATATACTACATATCACTTCGTAAATGTAGTGAAAAATTGTATAACTGTTTAACTCTTTTTTGTAATCAATTGTTTCAAACCTATCATTAATGCCTCACTTTTGACAGAAAACCTTGAATTTTGTTTCGTTTTCATTCTATTCATTGTCTCATTTCTTGGAATCGTTTTTCTCAAAACAGGGAACTAAAGACAAGAGAATCATATTGACTCATATAGACCATTCACCTCCTACTCCAAACCGTTCCCCTTCTTTACATCCAAACATAGCATTAATACAATGGCCGGACATTCGCTTAGTTGATGGAGATTTGCCTTCAGAAGGACGCCTTCAAATCAACTATAAAGGGAAATGGCATTCTGTGTGCACTAATTCGAAAAACTGGACGCAAAACGATATTAAAGTGGTCTGCAATCAATTAGGATATAGTGATGGCCAGTGGTATCATTGGTTTCAAAAATATAACGATTCGCGTCAATTCTTATATGAAAACCCCAATTGTAATGGCGTCGAACCATCCATTCAAGACTGTTCTAATTGGAATTCTCGTCGAATTGGAAGCGGTATCTGTGACTTTCACACCGATATCGGTATTCGTTGTTCGCAGAAATTTTTAAAGAGCACAGACTATTGGCGCGGAATAGAATTCATTAATTCTGAGAGTCATCACGAGTTCCATATATCCGGTAAATGGAGACGTTTGATATCGAATTCAATCCTCGAATATGTGGTAATTATGAATGCGGGAGAAGACAAGAACGGAAACGCCACTTCAGCCATACAAGTTACTGGAGTCTCTCCTATTATAAGAGACTCTGAAGTCAAGTATTGTGCCTTCAATGGCCTTAATATCACCGATACTATGGATGCCGTGGAAATCATTAATAGTCGTTTCCTTGAGAACAGAGGTTATGGCGTTTTTGTTAATTCTAGTTATGGAAAAGTTTCATTGACTGGCGTTCACATCGAGAATAATGGCGCCGACGGTATTCGATATGTATTCCACGATAAGCCAGTGTTCAGTCAGGACAGTTTTTGCCATGCGCCTAATTTGGGTTCTTCTCAAGTGTATCCCTATAAACTGACTCACAAACAAACAAAAGAACAGATGTCTACCAAAGAGTGCTGTCAAGAATTTTACGCAAATGATTGGATGGGACAGAGATTGACCGCTCATTTTCCATATATGATGAGCGCTGATGGAAACGACCGAGATCGAAAACTGAGCCGAAACGGATCTATTTTTGTGATGGATGGCTATTCCAATCGAATAATTGCCGATTTTGTTATTTGGAATAATACTCGCCCTCAAAGTGTGTCCACAATTGCAGGAATCGGTGGACCAATGAAGATATGCTATCGTCCGGCAATCTATCGCTCTGTTCTCTTCACTATAGAAGTGGACATCGATTACGGCCGTTCCTATGATTTGAATATTACTGAAAGCAGAATAGTTGGCAATAATGGAAGAGGTGTTTGGGTTCAGAACCAAAGAAGTGGAACAGTTCTCAATAGAACTCTTGTTTCACACCATAATTATGTATCCGGTGTCCACTTGATTGAAGGCGTCGGCGATCTTATTGTTAACAATAGTGTGATATCTCTAAACGTCGGCGACGGCATCAATATATCACTTTCGGGCGGATATAAACATATCGATCGGTCGCATATCTTTAACAACACAATGAGAGGAATAGCCTCTTGGGTTAATGAAAGCACTTCTCAAATCGCATTCAACTTTTCATCACAAATAACTTATACCATATTTTCGAATAATATAGAAATGGCTTTACTTTTATCTAATGTCTGTCGTTCGGACTCCTTCTGGAATATTAGTATGAATTCATTCGAGCAAAATATTGGGGACGCTATTAAACTGGAGTCGTGTTGGGATATAGATGTGGACAACGTTCGGACAACTCATTTGCTGATTACGCACAATCGCTTTAATGCCAACTACAGACGTGCCATCACTATCGCCCCCGTCTTCTATATCGATGCCATTATAGAACACAATCTCTTTGAAAACCATCGTTTGGGTGTCATTTATATCAATAATAGAGATATAGTTTGGGATGACTTTCATTATGAAGAGGTGCCGGTCAGTGTTCGCATTCAAAACAATAAGTTTTTCTCAAATCATGGTTTATATGTGGCCAACATTGGAGTACATGAAGAAAGTCTTAAACAAAAGTTGATTTTCACCAAAAATGTACTCAAAGATAATGTAATTTCGGAACCTTTCCCTTCACTGAACCCTCGATCACGTGTGGCGGCAGTGGTTTGTGTTTCATCGAGTAATACAATTATTTTTAGAAATCAGTTCGAAAATAAAGAATCGAAATATGAATTGGGCTCTCATTTGGAAATACATTCAAAAGTAATTAACGCTTCTCTTAATTATTGGTATTATATGAAAGCAATTGTTATTTACGACCGAATATTCGACCGAAAGAATCGCTACAATTTGGCTCAAATTGAATTCCTTCAATATATAACACTTGCCGACGCTCTCGACACTAATACTTTATTTTCCCTTGATACTGATCGAAATAAAGTGATGAATTTCCCAACCAATAGAACAGACATCGG
Organism: Galumnidae sp. Gr-Ori-00277; assembly: GCA_034700165.1. Lineage (NCBI taxonomy): Eukaryota > Metazoa > Arthropoda > Arachnida > Sarcoptiformes > Galumnidae > Galumnidae sp. Gr-Ori-00277. Next base: position 2,630 of record JAQIXI010000608.1, read on the forward strand.
CGGTGAAGTCAGAGGACAAGTCTCTCTCGAACGTCGTATATATAACGTTCGAATGGATATTTATGTCAGACCTGAGGGCGAACTTATTATACCTGAAGGAACGGAATTGCATTTCGATCAGTCAATTGGTCTAATGGTGCAAGGCAAACTCAAAGTTAAGGGGGGATCTAATCCGAACAATTATGTAAAGTTCACATTAGCTTCAGATGCTATTAAATCGAGAGTGCCTTCAGTTAAGAGAAGTCCAATAAAATCAGATCCCATTTTATACTTTTCTAATAATAATTCCACTAAAAATTCGACCAAAAATTCTCAACAAATGAGTGTTTCGTCAGTTATATATTCGCAGTCAAATATAGTGGCCGTTAGACTGAGTAATGGCACTGAAGGCCGACTCGAAGTAAAAATAGGAAGTGAATGGGGGACTGTTTGCTCCTATGGTTTTGACATCACTGATGCCGCTGTTGTTTGTCAACAATTGGGTTATGTTCTCAATTCAAGGGATTGGAGACTCGAAAATTCCCAATTTGTTAGCGCAGGAAATACTAAAAATGTTTTACTGAGTAAAGTCGAGTGCAATCATTTGGATACAGACATTACAAACTGTAGGGCACAGCGTTATATTGATAACGATTTTGAAAATTCGTGTCCATCAGAAGTAGGTATTAAGTGTTATCTTCCCTCGTGGACAGGAATTCGCATCGGAATGCTATCAGATGAGACCACTTTAGAAAATGTTATAATCGAAAGGGCGGGTCTTCTCGACTATTCCACTCATACTTTCAAGTCTGCGCTTCAAATAGATTTCAACAAATTTCCCATAAAAAGAGTAATAATTAGAGAAAACAGTGACACAGGAATGGGTATAATGTGGAACGACGTCTTCAACAAAGAAAACTTAAATATTCTCGAGAGTGAAGTTTTCGGTAATTTATTCCACGGCATAACCACTCGATCTCAAGGATTGCAAGTCATTAGGAGTCGGTTGCATAACAACAAAGGCTCGGGTTTTCATTACGAACCGATGTTTACTAACTTTGAACAAAAGGATTTGGTTTCCTGGGTATCACCCACTGATTCTTCGATAATGCATACAATACCGAATCCATACGAAACTGATCTAACCATCCATTTGGGAAACCAAAAGGCCCACTACTTATTTGTAAAATGGAAGCCCTCTTCAACTGTAAAAACTACCAGGTTATTGGTTGAGACAAATATCGGTCGTTCGTTAGGAATAATGGTTTTAAATCCAATTTTTGAAGACTCGACCGAATCGTTGATACTCTACGGAACTGCAAAAACAACTGATAAACAGGAGCCACACATTTGGGATTTGAGAAAGAATTTGACTTCTTTTCCATTACTATATCCGGGGTATAAGATTACAATCGAATATAAAACTGGAGATAATCCAAAGGGAGGAATAGTTTTATACTTCACTACAAAAGAATTACTTAAAGGCGATCCACTAATCAAACCAGAATTGATTCAATTAATGGAAGAGAGATTAATGGCGACGACAACTTTAGAGGAAAATTTCATTGAATCTAATTCTGAGGGCATTTCAAGTAATCACTATAACAGAGATGTCAGTCCCCAAAGAGAGTATTACCACAGATATTGCAACGAAACCTTTTATATAAAGAATAATTTAATTCGAAACAATTATTTGAGTGTTTTCGTGAACACACCATTCTATGATCCCTTGGAACTAACGTTAGCAGAGATTAATTATACTCTCATCGGAAACACATTCGTTGATAATAACGGAGGAATCGTTCAAATGAGTCGCGATATCAGAAGTTCCAATAATTTGTTCCATTGGGTGATCAATGGTTCGTTGATTCACGACAATAGAAACGGTGGCGTCGATATAATAGTGCCGTACGTTTGGAAATACAATGAAAACTATACGCATTCCTTTTCTATTAATAACAATAGTTTTTATAATAATCGAAACTTTGAATTCAAAATCGATGGTCACTTCGCTCGGATTAATATGTCTGAAAATCTGTTTCGCAACAATTCGTGTTCAGTCGGTTTAATGACCATAACTGGAATGGAAAAAGAGATGAATATTTTTAAGAACCGAATGATTCAGAATTTTGTTCAGTTTGTTGTCGAACTTAATATGAGATCTCACGCCGACCGCTTCGGTGTTGTCGACGCTAACTTCCATCGAAATATTATTCGTGACAATAGAGAGAGCAGTAGTCGTCGTTTGGCAGATAAATATCACCCTGACACTTATGCTTTTGCATTAAGAGGTGTTCAAAGGGTTAATATAACCAACAATTTATTTGGAAATAGAAATTTACAGTTTGAGTTCTTGGCCGGAGTGCTGACCGGTTCTCTCGATAGTGACATTAATGTGGCGGAGAACTGGTGGGGAACAACTGATTCCAATGAAATTAGAAAAAGAATTTTTGATTTCGACGACTGGAATAGTTATGCGGTCGCCGTCTTTAATCCATACCTAAGCACTGATTTATTCGATTCGAATACACTCTCTGCAGACGTTTATGACGACATTTTTGATTTGAGTCAACCATTTGGAGGAAGACTTCACAGATCTTTGGTTTTATCGTCTCGTTCTCATCCTTATGTTATAAACGCGGATCTGACTGTTATGCCAGAGGCGACGCTTACTATTAATGCAGGGGTTGTTCTCGAATTCTTCCCCAGCGTTGGAATGTTAGTGTTGGGAGAGATGATAGCGGGCGGTATGGAAGACAACCCCATTATTATGAGACCAGTAGACTTTGGTAATGATCTCAAGTTTGGTAGAAGTCGCAGACAGTTAACATCTCAGAAGTATAAAAGACAGACATCTTTCCAATACTCCAAAAGTATAGGTGATGTCAGACTTTGTTTGACTGAAGGGTGTGAGCAGTGGACTAAAGTTAAAAGAAGAGATGGTTTTGTTGAGATTTTTAACTTAACAACACTTCAATGGGCGCCCATTTGTGACCAAAGATTTACAGAACGTAACGCTCAGGTCATTTGTCGACAGTTAGGGTACTCAACCCTAAACGTTCATTTAAAAAGAGGTCGACGTTTAGATATGGGTCAGACTTTAATATCTCGTATTCGTCATTGGCCACAGCCTTTGGAATGTGTCGGAAAGGAATCGGCTCTTTCTGAATGTGATAATCGACTCAATGGTTATGGCAATCAATCGTATTCCTGTTCGTATGACAGCAATAATTTTGTTTATGTGTTTTGTGGCGAAGAAAATAAACTGTCAAATGAGGAGCACTGGGGAGGCATTCGTTTTGCACTTAAAGGTTTTGAACGCAAAACAGAGTATCAAATGCCGACCCGACCTTATTATGAGCCCACATCCAGATTACAATTTGTCAAAATCAAAGGAGCGGGTATTCTGCACGGGGAGAAAAGTGCTGCCGTCCAAATGGTTCAGAGAGACGTTAACTTAGCGTTCGTTGAAATCGATTCGTGTGCGTACCACGGGGTCGAAGCCATTGCACCCCCGGGAGGCCTCACATTCAACAAACTGAACATCCACGACAATTTAGGGGTTGGACTCAATTATGTTCTGCTGAGCGGATCTTCTTCTGAATCGCCAATTATTCCTTATAAGCCATTAACTATTTCTGGTCTTCCATATGCTGTGTTCGGAATGGTTGACATCTGTGACAATAGTAAAGAACTGATTATTGATGAAAGAGTTCTACTTTACTATAAATATGATAACCGACCCGTCGATTGCGTTAAAATCTTCACGTCTTCGGATCCAATAAAAAAAGTTGGCCTCCGATTACTTCAATTTAATTTATTCAATTCGAGTAACTATTCATCGGTTCCGGACACACTCCGCATATGGGACGGCGATATCTTCAACCTGACCTCCACAATAATCGGTGATTTGAGTGTTCGACCCAAACGTCTTAATATTGTGGATCAGCCGGAAAACCAGTTCTATTCGTCATCAGAGTTCTCACTGAGTGTTCAGTTGCACGCGACCGGTGCCAGCGGTGACTATGGCTTTATTGCCGAAGTGACAACTCTTCCCGTTTCATATTATATTAATCGCGGAGTGTTTCACAATTTGACGTTTTCTCAAATAAATCGCAACATTTTAGGCGCTTTTCAATATCGAAGCGCCGGAGAGTTGACTCCAACCATAGCTGTGAACCAAAACAATATCGAATCGAATTGTTTGGAACTTTACGGCAATTTCACGACTTGTAACGGATCCGTATATTTAGAGCTTCAGAATTCGCAGTTCTTTTATTTTCAAAACAATTTAGTGAAATCCAATCAGGGAGGGGTTCACGTCGAGGCCAACTCTCATTCCATTGTGTCCTCAGTTTCGGGAATTTTCTTAAATAATTTGTTTGTTGAGAATGAAAACAATGAAGTGATTTACTTCGAAGGCGCCAAATCTGGCCGATCCTATCAGACGGCAATCATTACTCGGAACTACTTTACGCGAAACAAATCCAAATATCGATCAAATATTGTCTTATCTCAAGTCATCGCAAATTTCAGTCAGAATATAGTCGTCAGTAATTTAGGTCAGACACAAATGACTGTCTATGGCTTCGAACACATGCCTTTGTCGTATCAGTTCTGCCGTCAAAACTGGTTTTACAACAATATGGCCACAAAGGAACAGGAGAGGAGTACTATTATTGCAAGTAATGCCGGACAGGTCTATATCGACAACTATTTCGTTAATCCGGACAATGACTTTGAGTTGGCGTCAATGAATCGGACAAATATCGATGATTTACGCCGTCCGATGATTAAGGCCACCAACAATTGGTGGGGTTTTAATGAGACGAGTGCTGTCGACGCACGTATTCGAGACTTTACAGATTATTACCATTTAGTGCCCATCGATTACAAGCCTTTCTATACAGACAACCGATCAGTTCTGAGTAGTATTTGTTTTGGCGGTTGGGAAAAGTTGGGAGAGACTTGTTTTTCATATATCGGGGCCCGAATGACATTCTCTGAGGCCAAACGATTTTGCGAAGTTGAGAACTCTTCTATGCCTTTCATTCGCGTCACTCACGAAGAAGTGACTCGTTTTGTATATACACAACAATACAATTTTGAGCGCCGATGGCATCGCTTTTGGGTGCAATCATTTGAAGTGGGTATTGATGAGTGCACTGTTCTCATCAATGGTCGTGTTATGACTCATGACTGCAACGATAGGCTCCCATTTGTTTGTGAGCGCGACCCCGACATCGGTGCTTCCATTCCTGAGCTCTGGTATAAAGAAACGCTGGGTATCGCAGCACTGGCCATATCAAGTGTAACGGCGTTATTGACACTAATCTGCATTTCGTGCTGGTTATGTAAGTCCCGACACCGCCATAAAGAGAAACTCGAGAGACGTAATTCAATTCGGGCCTCAATTCGTTCCAATCGTTCGTTCAGTTCTTCGCTCAACACTTTATCAGAAAACGGATATCGAAAACAAATCGAAAAAGCAATTCAATCGGCGCAGAGACAGCACAGACCCGTTCCGACCAGTACTCACTCGGTTTACAGCCAAAAAACAAATGGAAGTATTGATTCAATGGAAAAGAGTCCGTCACAATTTGGGGCCGACTCTTCATATGATGGCGAAACTCAAAGCTATCAGACGTCTCAGAGAGCAGACGACTATTCAGACATCGGTGACCGTTTCGCGGGTGACCCTCGACTTGAAAACGCCAATATTGATATTCTGGTTCACCCGACTTTTGATCTCACTTATGAGAACCGGGGTTTCAAACCCACGCCTTCGGTATCTCGTAATTCAGAGCCACGAATTTGGACTCCTATTACGAACTCTACATTAGATATGAAACGTTCGAATCAGTCAATTGCATCGCCAACCACTCCATACTCTCAGCACACGCTTCCCAGTCACGTTCCACTTAAAGAATCGCCAGAGTCAGTGTCATCAGTATCTCCAGTGCCTTCTGGTCGTACATCCCCTTCACCCCCATTACCACATCTTCGCCGACAACTGCCATACAGTCGACCGGCGCCGGCAGTACCGCAAAAGTCACATAACTTTTTGTCGACGTTTGCACCGTCACAGCCCTCATCGATAGCCGGTGTCAGTACTGATAGTCAGCTCAAGTATTTAGAGACGTCATTAGACGGCGACTCCTATACTGAAAACATTTACGACGACTTTCAGCTCAACCGTCTGTCGCCGACCACTTCTACTAACGCTTCGATAGATAGCAGTCGAAGTAAACCATTAGAGACTGCGATGTGACACAACTTTTATATCTTTCAAATTAGAGCCAAAACTTTTGTAAATAATTTTATTAATTATTAACTGTTATTATATACGAATCGTTTAACAAAACCGTCCATTAATTTAATGCCTTATATATACAGTTATTGCACTTAACTTAACCAAAGGAAGCGCTCATTTGTTAACAGAATATTTTTGTTTAAAATATCTATTTATACAAAATTGTCATTAATTTGTATGCATTCCATCCATTTTTTCAACTCATTCTAAGCACTGTTTTAGAGCTCAAAACGAAAGTAATTAGTCTTAAGGCCAACAATATTTTGTGTCACAATATTTAATATAAGAATTAGTTTTTATAAATGTTATTCTGTCCTAAATGTTATTCTTATCTATTTTTAATATAATTTAGAGTCGTTTTATAAGAATAAAATTTATGCAATTAATACAGATTTCAATTATTTTTCAATTCTTTTAAATAAAAAAAGGAATTGATTTTTGGGTTAAAATACACGAATCGCCCCAAAAGAATGAGAGTCTAAATTGAAATATATTTTTATTGATCCGTTTAAAAATGAGGTATTTCTTAAAATTTTTGGTCATTTCTTTAAAACCGATTATTTTATTATCAAAAGAAAACTTTTAATTCGTTCGACTGAAGGATCAATAGTTCCTTAAAAGAATCCGAATTTAGTTATTCTTTAATTTAATCGCGTTCTCATTCAGGATATGGCCGTTCCTCGAAGTATGGGTCAAATCTAAGATATCAGTCAAAATTCAGTTTAAATGAAATGATTTTTAGGCCAATCTATTGGATACCTGTCTCGTAGTCTACGTTCAAAATAAAGGTCGTAGGGCTCCGGCGGTATTGTTCTTCTGAAATAGTCAGGAGGTGGTGTTCTCCTCTCATAAGTATAAGGAAAAGGCATTCTTTCAAAAGGATAGATATAATCCCTGTAATATTGTAACCGTTCGTATCGATCGCGATCGGAAGGGCGCGAACGCGACCCCTCTGTTGGGTTAAATCCGTTATAACCATAAGGCATAAACCGTTTAGTTCTGAGAAAATTTCGAACCCGTTCTTCTGAATTACGCGGACATTCTTTAGACCAGTGGCCACTTTTACCGCACCGATAGCACTGACCTTTTCCTCCCATTCCTTTTATTTTATTAATTAAAAGTTTAAAGCGATTTACAAATTATGTAAATAAAATATTTTCAAAAAATGTTTATTATTTTTTCAATTTATTACAAATATTGTGAATGAATTCATTTACTGGTATTCGAGTCAAAGGAAGGAATAACTCAAATATTTTTGTTGGAAATTATGGTTTATAATTGTGTTAGTCTGGCAAAAATGGTTACTCATATGGAATGCATGTTTAAAAATGAGCAAGTTCATATATATTAAATGATAATGAAAGTGATACCGGGTTTAGGTCTGACTTTGCTGTGACTCTCTTCCACAGATATTTTATTTCCCATAAATTCGTGTCCATTCAGTTGTTTGATAGCATTCTTGGTCTCTGCATCCGTTGACATATGCTGTGCGACAAACAATAATCTCATATTTTGGCACAAAATAATAATTAAAACACTGACAACAAAACCATAATTTTTGATTATATCGCACTCCTGGACCCGACCGTATTTGGCGAACAGTTCACTCAAGTGGTCGACTTTACAATTTTCCGGAATATTTCCGACGTATATCTTCGTTGACTAAAAACATTAATTATTTCATAATTTGGTTTCAAAGTATAAATAAGAATCAAAATTACTTTAGAAGTCATTTCTCAGTCATAACGAGTTTTCGCCACAATTTTACTTAACTCTGAGCACAAAATTCTTATACCTTTGGAATAGAAGACGAGATTCTCAGTTCAAAAATACTTTTCAGTATTCATTAGTGAACTCATCGTTGACTTCATTTAATGTCTTAACCAATGCTTAAAAGTGAAGACTCACTAAATTAGAGCCAAATGTGTTACTAAAGTCGGAAACACATCAGAAAAATGATTTATAACTTCGCTGTCACTCCAATGAAATACTTGTTAAAAAAATTGTGTGTTTGGGAGGAAAAGCCAAAACTGAATCCCTTTTACTCTTTGTCTCTTTTTTTGCATGTCTTCGCTTAAATTATACTTTTTTCGAATTAAGCGAAGAAACAAAAAATGTTATAAAAATAGATTTGGATTTTCTTCTAAAGCTTTTCTCTAAACCAAAGAAGAGTCAAAACTTTTATGACTCTTAAGTTCGCTATAATTCTGAGAAAATTCTTCTTTAAATACATTTTACGGATATTTAATGTTAAACATTGAATCAAATCATAGAAAACAACAAATATTTATTTGAATAAATTGATTGATTATAAACAGAAAATGGGATGAACTTAGTTTTCATATAATTATTTATTTAACAAATATTTGGCTCAAAATCTGATTACAAATTATTTTTCATTTTATAGTTTTGTACCAAAAGTTGTGCTAATCTGTTGATTAATTGAGCAAAATTCAGCATGTTCATTTTAATTCATTTAAAGCCAAATAGAATTTTATTTCATATCACTTATGAATAATATCACTAATAATACTTTCATATAATCTCTCTCTCTCTCTCTCTCTCTCTCTCTCTCTCTCTCTCTCTCTCTCACACACACACACACACACACACACACACACACACACACAACAGATATTATAAGAGTTGTATTGTATTGTAGGGATTGAGGTCTAGAATCTCTATAAGAAGTGGACCGACGTCTTGAGGATCAACTTCGAGATATATCCTGACGTGTTCTTCATGTATTGAATGCAATTCTTCTAATATACTCATAAGTTTCAAAAATTTCATTTTTGCCTCACATTTGGATTTATATCGCGATAATAAATAGCGTTGAAGTAAATACATATAAGTTTGCTGTTCCAACCTATTTGTCATATATTTATTTATAACTTATAAATTATAACTTTTTTCAAATAAAAACTTATAAAACTAACTTGATAATTTCTCTATGAATAATATTTGGTCGATCCGGAGTGAACAGAACGATAGCAGTTAACTAAAATCATAAGATGTGAGCAATTTTTAATTGAATGTGAATTGTATACCACATCAAGAATAGGACTGGAATTCCATTCATTCCACTCCACTTTAAATGATTTCATAAACTTTTTGTGGGCCTCATAGAAATCACACTTTGCTTGCTTAAAAACATCTAAATTCAACTTGGTCACATTATTTTGATCCTAAAATTTTTAATGAAAAGATTTTTAATGATTAATAAATGATATGTTGTAGTGATGTGAGAACTGACCATGTTGGCTATGGGCCAGTACTCATTCTCGCTGTTATAAGTCTTAACTGATCTCATAATTAATATTTCAAAACAGGAGGCCTTCATGAGAGCGATCTGGTCGTGTTGGCACAGGTTCTTGAATGCTGTGATCTGTTTGGACATAACGACAAGACGTCTGATGGCTGCATCACATTTTGATGCCATATATTTAGTGGCGTCCAAGAAATGCATGAATTCCGGAGTGATTTTTGTCTGATGTGAGGCCACGCCTTCAGTTCTTTTTAAGTCTATCATCGCTTCTGACAATTCTGTTATCCTTTGAGACTCATATTTATTAAAATCTTCATTCGATAAATTACTTAACATTTCTTTAATAGGAATGTCTGCAAATTCCAGTTCAATGGCTTTTTGGTAGACTTTGTCTGGAATTTCATCCTTTTTATTGTATTGAATAACACTTTTCTTTGTCTCAAAATGTTCTGAATTTGTACTAAAGTTCCCAAAACTTTCGGTGGAATTGTTTTTAAGGCTTTCAATCGATCCGTCGGTAATAACGAGACATTTATTTGAAAAAAGCATTTCCTGTGAATTGATTTCATCGACCATTAAGTAGTGGTCTTTTGGTTCAAAACATTGACCGCCGAAACAGTCATTACATTCTCTTATCGATGAATTTATAACCAAAGAATCGCAATTCGGTCGATACTCATCGCTCTGTTCTCTGATTGTACTTAAATTAGAGACCGAACCCGAATGACCACTACTTTGACTCAATTCAACAAAACTTTGAGGGGTTTGTGTCAAAGGCTCCAAACGTTCGACTATTTTATATTCATATTGACTGCTCTGACATTCAGTGTTTGGCATTTTATCATTACTGACGGCATAACTGTTTTGAATCAATTGAACCACATTTGGGAAGTGTGTAGTAGTGGTAGAATCGGCCATTTTTGACACTTTACTCGTTATTTGACGTTTTTTGCGATTCTCTGCGATTTTATTCCTTAAATTGACTTTTTCTTCGTCCGATAGAATCCATTCCTTTAAATGATTTTAAGTTAAGTTTATTATACATTTGACTCAAATGTTTACTTTTTTCATTCCGGTGTCAAAACACTTTTTTAATCGACATTTTTTGCAAAATTTGCGAGTGACTAGGTCAATTTTGCACTTGTCTTCAAATGGACACTTAAATTCCTATTAAAAATATATTTCATCAAACATTTGAAAATTGAAAAGAAATGAAACCTTTTTTCTTAAAGCATTTCTTCTAAAAAATGCTTTACACGATTCACAAGTTATGGCGTTGAAGTTGTACCCTGGACAATTATTAAGACAATTATTTTTATTTTTATTATTATTATTATTATTTCTTGTTAAACATACCATGAGCCTTATCTCCACATATGCCACAAACTTTCGACACTTCCTTTCCATTCATTTTTTTCCTCAAATAATATTTAAAACAAAAATTTTAATGAATTCAATTAATGTTCAAAATTGCGATAAACCAAACGCTTATCTCTAATGCAATTATAGACACTTTATATATAACGCAACAAAATTTTTTATAAATTCATTTCATAGACTTTTTTTTGTAGACTTTATCGAAGAATATTAGACTTAAGACCACATTTTGAAAAATTTTGAAAACTTTGAGGTCATTCTCATATCAAATGAATGTATTTTTTTCCGATGAAAAATATCCCAAAATAATAAACAAATTATTTACGATTTAATTAAGCGCTCGATTTAATAGTAAAAAAGCATTATTTCCGACAAAATAACACTCATTTGGAGATAATATTAAAAATTATTAAATAAAACAGTTATGAAGTGATGGCGAATCTCTATTGGAAACGACAGATAAATCGGAAAAGTATTCACTTTTAAAAAATTTCATGAATACAATACTAACAAAAATGATTGAAGACTATAATTATATTCAAATTATGTTTAAAAGTTTATATATTTATCCATTTTTTTTAATAAAATTATTGAATTGTGAGATGAGAGAGAATTCCCAAACATTAAAGTACAGATGTACTTGAAAATAGTTGATTGCTCAAATATATTCTCATTTTCTTTATCAATGGCTTAGTTTGTGATAAAGGCATCAGATATTCTGTTCGAAAAGTTTTATAAACTTGTTTTTGTCGTTTTCGCCTCAAGTCTTCATTGAAAAGATTGCGTTTAGAATAGCATACAGAATGAGATATCATTAAAGAGACATTAAATGGCTTTCAATGCTGTGCAACGATTCTCACTCTCGTTCTCTTTTTTCAAGGCTTCCCATTTCGTCAATAATTCTTCAATAATTAGTTAATTGATTTAAATTTAATGATTTATAGAAACAAATTCTTCGAAGAAAACTCTTCTAATAATATATCAGTTTTTTATATCAGAATTTAAATAAAATGTAAATTCTTTACTCAAACTTTTAATTAATTCATATTTTAATAAGTTTTTTATCACTTTTATATTGATATAAGTTATATCTAATCGCAATAGAATTGAATCAAATATACGTTTAATAACTATTTTTTAAATACTGTCTAAAGTTTAGTTTGAATGATGTGATGCCCAACAAAGCATTTCAAGCGATTATTTTATTTGTTTTTTAAAATATGTTAAGTAAAGCCAAAGCAATAAATTGATGTTCACTTGAAATAAATTAATTCTTCATAATTATAGTCAATGAGGAGTAAAATTTTTTCAACAAAAGTTCAATTAATGACTTAAATAGAATTGTTGAACACAAATACAATCGTTTTTTAACAGCACTTCAATTGAATTCAATGCACAGATTTCAAGGCTTTTGATAATTGTTTTCATTAATTCTATTCAATTGATTTTATTATTCAGTAATTATTCAAATACTTAATACTTATGTCATTAATGAAGTGTTGAATATATGAGTGAATATTTTCTTAATTATGAACATTTAATTTTGCAAGAACAATTCATTAAAAAAAACTTTTTATTCCAATATTAGAAATAAAAACATTAAGAATATATTTTTTTCACTGAAGAGAATTAAAGGACATTTAATGAATAGTATCTTTTAATGTTAACTTTGAATAAATGTTTGCACAGATCGTAACCATCTATAGATTTAAGTAAAGATAAACCAAAAGTTTAAAAAACCCATAATTTATGAAAAGAAAGAATTTTAACGTTAAATAATTTTCACTTTTATTTGAAATCATTGACAGATAAGAAGTAATTCTTAATTAATAGGTTTTTCTTCTTTTTTATTTTTAGTCTAAATTTATTATAACTTTTAATAAACTAAAAAACCCATAACTTAAAAGTAGACATTTATTATGGTTTTATTTTATTTTTAATAGTTAACATTAGTCATCACTAATGACTCATCCTTTATACTAAAACATATCAATTAACAATTTATTAAAGTATCTAGTACAAATATCTTGTAAACTTTTAAAACCTATAAATAAGATTTAAATTAATTTTTAATTTATTTACTTTTTTGTATAAAATTTGTTTTCTTTAATTTTTCTCAATAAATATATTGAGTCCTTTTATTTTTTGAAATCTAATTCACTATATTTGACATAATTAGAGTTACTCATAGTTTAGGAAAGATTCTATATTAGAGTGACTAGACCATTTTGTTTGAAGGGAGAAATTCCTTACCCAACTGTAAGTAAAGGTAATTATTAAAAATCAATTAATTTTAAACAATACATCATAGAAATTGATTTAATCAATTAGTTTAAAAAAATGGCCTTGTTAATTCTGTTTTAAATATTTAATTTAACTCTTAATTTAATTGTTTTACTAATAGTACTGTCGTTTGACTTATGTTTGACTTTTTATCAATTCTTTTATCAAATTTTTAAAACTTATATTAAATTTTAAGGAAATTTTTAAAAACGAATACGTAATTCATAAATAACCATGTACAAGTTATGTTTTTTGATTAAACTTTGCAAATAAACAACTTTTGTATTGCTTATTGATGGTCAGTAAGCAATAATCATAAAGTAATAAAAGTAAGCAAGGTCATTTACAAAGTAAATCTGTCTCTATTCCATACTTTTATTATTTGTGTTTCTTATCATTCGTTCAAAATTTGAATTTTAGACAATATTTTGATTAAATTAGTTGTGAATTGATTGCGATCTTCAATCAAATTAAAAATTAATGTTTTTATTTATTAATACCTAATTGTGTTTTAATTTATTAAAATATAAATCCAAATGCCTTCGACTGAATCTAAAAGAAAAGTAAACCTTTATTGGAGTCATCGGAATTGCTCTCAGGTCAGACCCACACATATTTTCTCATTTAATAAGAAATTTTAGTTTTAAAGGAATAAATGTTAGAATTGTAAAATATTTAAGGGTTTAAATCAAGAATTTCTCTGACGAGTGGTTTCACTAAAGAGATGTTCGCCCTTTTAGAGGGTGGCCTCCGATATATTTCATTTAGTCGTTGAATGTCTTCCAAAACATTTAAAATACATAAAAACTTGAGTTTTGATTCGCACTCATATTTATATTTTGTTTGTAAATATCTTTGGAGTAAATATATGTATAAATTGTGTTGAAGTCTAAATCAAATGATATTTCAATAAAATTATTTAAAATTGTATGAAAGACTTCTCACTTAATCGGTTCCCTATGAATAATTTCCGGTCGGTTGGGGTCAAACAGAAGGATTGCCATTAACTGTTAATTATTCAAGTTTTAGATATAGTTTATCATAAGTTACCTTGTTGACAAACCAGATCAAATATAAAAAAGTCATTATCCCATTCATTGCATATCTTTGTAAGATAACTTTTGAATAATTGGTAAGCCTCTTTTCTTGCATTTCTCAATAAATCTAGCTTGACAATTATTGAATTGTTTTCATCCTTTAAATAGAAACTAATTTGAAAAAAGAATTATAAAATAATCTAGCTACCACTATAAAAGTCCATTGTTCTTTTTCACTATTATATGTTCGGGCGGTTCGCATGAATATAACTTCGAGACTACTATATTTGACCAAGGCTATTTGATCGTTTTCACAAATAGTGTTGAATGCATTCAAATTTTTAACGACTTTAATAAAGCCGTGTATAAAATATTCGAATCTGTCCAAAAAGTATCTTGAAAATTCTTCATATGTTAGTACAAACCTTTTGTTGTCAGAAAAAGGGATATTCAATATGAGTGAAGCGTTCAATAACTCTATGAAATGGTTTCGTTCCGTTTGAGTCAAACTCACGAAACCATTGAATGGTCGCGGAATCGGAAGATCACTCAATTCCATCTCAACTGCTTTTCTATAAGTCCAGTCCGATATTCTGTCCTCATTTGTAGTAATTACAGACATTTCTCTATTTTCCTCATTAGAGACATATTTTTCGATTTGCAATAAATTAGAAACGATGTCCTCATCAGAAATGTCTGACTCTTTCCAATCATTAGATTCCGAAAAATCAGATTCTGTTTGTGAGTCCAAACTTAACTCATTTTCATTGCTATTAATATTGTTTTCATTTTTATCTTTTTTTCTACATTTTTTGTTTTCCTCGATTTTAAGTCTTCGCCTTTCCTTTTCCTCTTCATTTAGGATCCATTCCTTAATTTAATTAAATAAAAAAAATATTTAAACAAACGATAATAAAAACGATTGAATACTTGTCTCATTCCAACCGCAAAACATTTAACTAATCGACATTTCCTGCAATATTTTCTTGTATCTTGGTCTATTTTACACTTACTTTCATTGTAACATTTGAATTTCTAGAATAAAATTAAGTTAAGTTAAGTTAATGATGTAATTAATTAATTATAATTAGGATATTAATTACTTCGAGATTTGAGGCATTTCTTCTAAAAAATGCTTTACATGACTCACAAGAAATGGCACCGAAATTAAAGCCTAAATTTGATTTTTTAATTAATTAAATTAAAGTAAAACATTAAAATACTGACCGATAGCTCTCTCCCCACAAACGGTACAAATTTTGTTGAATTTCTTTTTTGCCATTCAATATGTCCGACAAATAATTATATTTTAATTCATATATTTATCTTTTAATTAAAGTTTTATTAATATATTATTGTTTTAGTCATTGAAAGCTTCAAAAGTTTGTCTGATTTTTGGATAAAAACGAATCCATCAAACATTTACTGCTTTAATAATAATTATATGATATTTCAGATGTGAATGCAATGAAGCCATTAGTTGTTAGCCTTTGATTTGGTAAATATTTTGCTTATTATCAGTAGTGGTAACTATAATTACATAGTGATTATCTGATTCAAGGTATTCCATTCAATCCATTATCATTACATTAGGCACATGCAAATAATTTTATAAAATGTCATAGATACTTTTTTTTGAATCAAATTTATTCGATTGAAAAATAAATGAAGAATAAACAGAGTTAAGAATCAAATCGTTAATGATCTTGGTATTAATTAATTCAATAATAAGAAATTTACACAAAAAAAACTTAAAAATTATTAATAATTTTTATTATTTTATAATTTTATTAATAATTGGATTAAATATTTAGTTCACAGAACTTACGGATAAAAATTTAATTTAAAGTATTTTTATATAATTTATAGAAAAATTGTGATTAAATGCTGATAGAGTTTTGGGGCTTCAAATCCAACATTTCCAGCATTAAAGGACTTAACTCATTTGGATCCCATTTTTCTCTTTGAGTAGTTTTTTGAGTTTCACCCAAAACATTGATATCTATTAAAGTATTCATAAGTCGAAGGAATTTTGATTTTGATTCGCACTCCGATTGATATTTAATTTGTAAATATCTTTGAAGTAAATGCATATAAATGTGTTGTTGGAGTCTAACAAAAGTTAATAATTTTAGTTTATATTAAAAATGATTTGATTTCTTACTTAACAACGTCTTTATGGTCGAGATTCTGTCGGTCGACATTAAACAACATAATTGCGGTCAACTATAAACAAATTCAAATTAATTAATTGATAGTATATTTATTGAATACTTATAAATTACCAAGTCGATGATCACAGAGTCTGAGTCCCAAATGGGGAGTATTTTTCCAAAATAATTTTCAAATGCTTCGTATAATTTAGGCTTTGATTCGCGTATTAATTCTAATTTGATTAAAATTGAATTGTCCTCATCCTTTTTCAAACAAATTATGGAAATGTCATAAATAAGTATAATAGTTATTAATAATAAGTTACCATGTTAACTGTCCAATATTTGGTCTCATAATTGTAAAAAGTGATGGATCGCATCAAAAGAATTGCAAAGCAGTGGTCTTTCAAGAGAACGATTCGATCGGATTCACACAAACTATTGAAAGATCGTAAACTTTTGGAAGCCTTAACCAAATATTTAATAGCTCGGTCAAATTTATATGACATCGCTTTACGCAATTCTGTAAGGTTTTGAATTTCATGGGTAACTTTAGTGGTCGGATCTCTTATTATTTGAATAGAACTCAATAATTCACTTAATATTTGTAGTTCTCTGTCATTGAATTGATCCGGAATTTGTTGACATATCGGACGCGGGATTGGGATCTCTGATAGTTCCAAATCCACTACTTTTTGGTAAACTTCAGCTGAAATTTCATCATTTGGTGGAATACTATTTTCTATTTCCATAATTTGTTGATTAATTTGTTCGGTACTAATAGTATTGTCTTCGAGCGCTTCAATTAAAAACTCATTTCCAAAGTTTAGGTCATTTCTATTTCTTTCATAATTATCTGACACTTCTGTTGAATTGGATTCGGAGTCAGAAAACAGAGTTAAACTCGACTTTCTTTGCTTTCGGTTGGACTCAATTTTAAGTTTTCGGAGTTGTTTTTCCTCTTCGTTTAATATAAACTCCTTTTATTTGAATGAATAAAAGCGAAAATTATAACAAATTCATTGATTTTTGTTTTTATGAATAATTACTCTTTTCATTCCGACGGCTAAACACTTCTCTAATCGACATTTTTGGCAGAATTTCCTCGTTATTTGATTTATATTGCAATTGCCATTAAATAAACATTCAAACTGTGCAAGTAAATCATATTATTTGTGAAAAAAATGGTTCATAGAAGCCATGAAACTTATCTTGCTTCAATAAATGATTGTTATAATTTTGTTTTCACTAACCTTCCAATAATTTATGTGAATTTTAAATTTCAAGACTGCCTTTGATTGACATTAACTTATATATTAACTCAGAATTTATTTTAAACCTCTTTTTAAAGATTTATTAAACGAATTGAAAAAAAAGTTAATCAATAGAAGGCCATTATAAATTATTGAAGCAAGGTCAATTATATTTACTGACATATTTTGGCTGAATTTTAAAAATGTTTTAATCAAAACTATTAATGAAAGCGAGAATCAATTGAAGTCTTACTTTATTTTTGAGTGCATTTCTGCGAAAGAATGCTTTGCAGGGATCACAAGTGACGGCACCGAAATTATTGCCTAATATTTTGTAATCAAAACAAAATAAATGACTCAATATTTATGTTTCCGATGAAAATGATTTAATCAAAATTTAAATTAAATTAAATTAAATTTGTTTTCTTACCGAACGCTTTGTTACCACAAACCGAACAAATTTTAGACATTTTTTTTTAGTATTTTTCAGACATAAAATTAGTACAAAATTTAGAATAAAAAGTGATTTATATTTATTTAATTCCTTTTAAAAATCTATGACTAAATAGATTTATATTATTTTATATTTA
>JAQIXI010000609.1:0-20881 GCA_034700165.1 Galumnidae sp. Gr-Ori-00277
ATTTTACAGTGATCAAGATAAAATTTATAAAATCAAAATAATTTCTGATAAACATAAAGTTTATTCTAAAATATTTGTTTTTTTATAAATACTATTAATTTTAATAATATTATTTTCTTTATTAAAATTAATAGAAAATCAATTTAAAATATTAAAATGATGGGTATATTTTAGAAAATTATATGAAAAATACCATGCTCATACCAACTTTATTGAAATAACAGTACAACGACAAAAGTACAGAACAAGAATATTATTTAAACTTTTGCTATCATTTCTGATTCAAAACAAATATAAATATTTTACGAATTACACCGTAATTGTAGTGAAGAATAATATTTTAATCACAATTAAATCATATAATTATTAAAATACATAATTAGAATATTTTTATAAATTTAAAATAAAAAAGTTTTGTTGAATTTTAAGGGCCCACTTCAAATCTCTCCAAGGAAAACGTGGAAAGAGTTTAATATAACTGTTTAAATATTTAATGAATAAATGGAAATTCAAAATTAGTATTGAACTCAATAACAGAGTGATAGAATATTGATGAAAATGTTCAAGTCTTGAGATATAAGTGAAGTCTTTTCCTTTATTTAGTTTGTAGTGACCGCTGTCCTGTAGTTAAAGTATGATTTCATAGGTATGTTCTTATGTGTCTAAATGAAGTTAAATGACTAAAAGTTTGAAGTGGTGCCCCCTCATATACATCCAGATTATCAGGAAGAATAGTCACCTCTTAACATTCCTCCGTGGTTACAAGCTGTAGGTAAAAGTGAAGTGTCGGCACTGAAAACACATTTCGAGGCTTTACGACTTAAGTATAATTATACCGGAAGCTCTCAGCTCAGGCTTCGATTTCCATACCCAAAGGTAGCGTTTTCTTATTGCTATACTTTGTCGCTTCTAATACTCGGTCGAAATTTACTATTCTTTTGCCAATCATTTTGTGCGTTGCAAACTCTTCCGGATGAAACACTAATTGTCGAACAATTTTAATCTTTTACTTTCTTTCCTGACATTTAAACCATTCTTCCATCCAAACTGAAAAAATAGTAACCCCATTGCCTTTCATAAGTATGACATAGAATAATTCATATTCGATAGCCGTTGGAAAATGTCTCCCAACGAGAGATAAACGATAGGATTTTGCAAAAAAGACTTCTGACGTCAAAACCAATTCGATAACGACATCTGTAACCAATCAAAAGTGAGATCTTTTCCAACTCTTCCATCTTTTGTCTTGATTTTCTGTTTTAATTTTCTTGATAATCGCTGACCATAATTGACCTCAAAAAGACAACTCTTTCTTCCAACTCTATATCTGATTCCATTTTTGCTCCACATTACAGCTACGTTTATTCGGATCATTGCCACTTCCTTACCGTCGACTACTATCAATGGGTAGTAAGCCATCACCTCTTTTGACCAATTGTTCATTTCCACCAATATTTGCATCGTTTTTTATCCGTCCAATTGTGAATCTCTGTAACGATATCAGCAAAAGAGAGAAATCTGTTTCCTTTTTATTTCCACCAATTTGTCATAAGGTTTACCCACTGTTATGACCAAGTCTTTGACTTGTGGGAGAACTTTTGTGCACTTATTACAGCTCTGACTCAGGACATCTTTTTTTGGACACTTGGACAATCCGAATCTCCGTTTGCGAGTAAGTCAATAAAGTATCGGGAGATAGTCAGAGGGCTTTCCGGGTTAGACTCGCCGCAAGACGAGGACTAACCACTCCATATGTCAGGAAATAATGTTAGGCCAGGATAACCTTCTGTTAGACCCTAAGCTTTATATCGGTCTTTTTGAAAAGTTGGGGCCACTTATCGCTGACACAATGACCACAAAATATAACTTATAAATAAATTTTAATAACAAAACTATTTTTTAATGGTTTTTAAATGAAATAGTAAAACACATTACAATTAACAAATGTATTCAATTATAAACTTGGTGAAAAGTAATTGTTTATTTCCTATTTAAAAAAATTGAATTTAATGTTTGAATTAATTATTTTTTTTATGAAAATACTTACGTTTTAAAAAAGATATTTTGTAGATTTAAACGCTTATTAAAGCCTTGTTGAAGTAATTTAAGATACGAATAGTATTTTCTTTGCAAATGCCAAGATGATTGCAGATTAAGAAATAAATTGAAGTCCAATGAGCGCCAAATGTTGGTATTATATGAGTTATAAAAACCCATCTTGCTGGCTCTGGGAAATATTTTAAATGATTTACCGCCATTATGAGGTCTTGATATTAGCCTCTTGAATCTTGATTTAAATTAACAAATGTAACATTTAATATTATATGGAGAGCCATTTTCTTAAATAAAAAATTAATTTAAAGTTTTTTATATGAAAAAATTAACTTACCTAATTTTAAACCTTTGAAAATAGTTTTGAAAGTAATTCTTATCTTTGACTTGCAACTCTTAAATAGTCATATGTATCGGGCATTTATGTCTATAAAATTTTTGAAAGTTTGATTTATATAAAATTTCTTCTCATCCAAGTTTCTACAATAATAGATAAATCAGAGTTATATGTAAAATTGACGGCTCTTTAGTTTTGCTCATACAAAAGGCGTTAAATTTCTTTTGAAGAGTATATCAGATTTAACCGGATGTCTAGTCTACCAAATCAAATAACTTTTTAAAGTTTACTAGTGGACTGCTAATCAAAGAATGAGAGTCACCTCCGGTGGGCTTTCATTTAAATATGATTTTCAGTAATGTTTCTGAGAAATCAATGAGTTATGTATTATTCAAAATTTAAGTTTAAAATTAGGTACGATTAAAATGGATTAAAAAACGAATTATTAGTAATAAAGGAAATGAAAAGTTTAACAGATATGAAAATTTATTATATAAACGATAAGAAACGCAACTTTTGTATCCGTCTATTGGCTAATAATTCACTTTAACCCGTGCTCGAGATCTGGATCTGAGTCTACCTTTGACTCCACTTTTAGGTATTTTCAGTTCTAGATTGATCTTTGACCTGATTGTCTGCACTTTGAAGGATTTCGGCAACACTTTCTGTTCATCCAATTAGTCATTAGAGATCAGCAAAGTCATTTGTTTAGTTTTTTGCTCACAACAAATCCACTGACTCCAAATGGGTTTACGAGATCTTCACGAAATTCCTCAATGTTTTTAAGGAACACATCTTGTTTCAAATTTGGCATTTGTATGGAAACCGGTTTTGTTTCTCACGGTTTGAGATGCAAAACAAGGGAGAGGATTGCATAATCTCTGAGACTATTATACAAATCCTGTTTTATGCCAATTCTGGCCATCGATTTCCAATCATCGGTTTCTTATTATTGGAAAACTTGTAGTTTATATCATATTCGAGACAATTGGTGTCAAAACCTTTACTCAGAAGTTTTGCTTTAGTTTCATTATAAATAATTTTGTTGTTTTTGCCAATCATTACTGGTTTAAAATTCCTTTAAAAATCATTAATTAATGGTAAAGAATTTGGTACATGGATATTTAAATAAATCATTCTATTATATACTATATATTTGGTGCAAGATAATGACAATTTATAATGAGTATTTTTAATCTCATATCTATAAAATAAACTATAAATCTACAGAAATCTATTAATTTATAAAGAAAATAAAATGTTTTCCAGAATCTTCTGGTACCTTGGTAATTCCAAAGCTTTCTATAGCCGGACAATCTTTCAAAGATATAGACTTATACCGGTTTTATTCGTCCAAAAAATTGTCACTAAATTCGAAAGAAATTAAATTTAAAATTAATTAAATTCTTTTAAATAAAGTTATTTACTTGATGTGTGGAAGGGCTATATGTCATGTGAATTCTTTTTGCGCATAAAAACTGCGTTCTTCAATTTCTATGAGGCTTTTCTGAAGCTCTTCACTGATATTACGTAGATTGTGATTCAATTCATTATTTGATTTAGTTTTCAATTTTTTAGTTGACTAAGTTTATTTTTTCTAATTAATTTTTAAAAATTTATTTTTGTTTTAAACTTAGTTTAGTTTAATATGACCATATTTATTATTTAAATGAGTTATTTCTAGGTAGTATTATGTCTCTAAATAGTTTGACTCAAATTAATTCTAAAAATCTTAAGATATCTGAGTAAATTAATTGCAGTATTTACATCAATCGACCAAGCCACATAAAAATATGTAGTGCTAGGACTGTTGAGGATCAGTCTTCGGGCTAAGGGATCGTTCGCGTTGAGGGGGACACTCGCTCAGGCTCTTTTGCATACTTTGTGGCGATTTATTCGTTTTAGTGAGTTTTCACAGTTTCGGAGCCTTTAAACACAACTTTAGATAAATAAAGAGCTATTCGCTTAATTTGAATAATTAGTTTTATTTAATTTCACAAAATAAATCAAATAATAGTTGAAAAACATTTGAGTCGATAATTAAAAACATTAAACGGTAAAAACAATGAATAAAAGACATAATTATTAAAAGAGAGGCCTAAAGCTATCGATGAGTGGAAAATGATGACCACTAGCTGTAAAGTCGGAGGTAGTCTGGGCTCTATATCTAAGTTTGAATAATTGAATCGAAAGTAATAAATAATCGATAATAATAGTCAAAAATAATTGTTAGGCGATTGAGGCGATTGAGGCGATTGAGGCGATTGAGGCGATTGAGGCGATTGAGGCGATTGAGGCGATTGAGTGGTTTTTGCTGGCGGGGCCCTTACTGCGCTACAAATATATTTTTGTCATAATAGACCAATTGAGTCGTTACGCTATAATCAGTCTAACAAACTTATTCAAAAGGATTAAACGTTGGCATAAATATGTTACTTTCATTGAATTTTTTCACAATACTCTCCAAATACTACGACAAATGCTGTTCCTTTTAAAGTCTAATAAGGCGACAATGTTAAAGTACCAATTGATTTACAAAACTGAAATTATAAATTTGACAGAAGTTCATTCTCTATTGATCTGGGTGCCTTTGATGTTTTCCAAATGGAATGGATCATCAATGTTAACATTTTTTAGTTGACGATGTTTATATTTTCTAATTAATTTTTAAAAATCTATTTTCTATATTAAAAACAAAACTAATACTGAATAACGATTTATTAATTGAATACCAATTATCAATATTTAAAGCAATATTTTTTTGGTGTCATAAATCTAAAAAATGAAATTAAAATTGAATAAAATGAAAATTTTAAATAAAACTGAATATAGGAGGGATGCCTCTACTCCGGTATATATTTTCGTTTTACTTCGTTTGTTAAATATGACCATATTTATTATTCAAATGAGTTGTTTCTAAGTATTATCTCATATCGGGTAGTTTTATATTTCTGAGAAGCTCCTCATTGACAAACATATTTCACGAAACGATTTCTGACGGTTTTTAAAAAATAATTTCAATAACCAATATTCTATATTTTGTAATACTTACGAATTATTACATTTTTCGCATTTCTAATACGTTATTGAAAATCTTTTTTGGTGGAGTCTAATTTTCCATTAATTATTAGTCAGTTAAAAATTTTAAAATAATAAAAATGTTACTTGTATGGAATTTAAATTCTATTCTTGCATAAGTGCCCAATTTGATGACACAATTGTTTTGAAGATACGGCATAATTGATTCAAACTAATAGGATTATACTTTTAACGCATATAATCTTTGAATTTCTGCAAAGTTTTGTCTTAAAGTTTACTTCAATTACAATAACATTTAAATCTTTAAATATTTGTCAGTTATTTAAAAATTAAATTTCATATTATTTGAAATTCATTAGTTTTAATTTTTATTAAATTAACCAACGTCAATTCTAATATAAACTTTATTAGACTTTGATTAGATCACATAAAACATCAATTAAAGCTAAAATAAATTAGATGAAAGTAAATTTAGCGACACCTTTTTAAATTTAAGTGAAAGCACACTTGCTTACTATTGAAAATTTTGTTTTTAATGTAGTTACAGACACAAAATTAGCTTGGGGGCGCGCAAGTTACTTTCATCTTAAATTATTTTGGTTATAATATATAATCATTAAAATTGAAAAATCAATAAATTTAAATTTAAATTCAAATTGAGGCCAATCTCAGATATAACTTTAATTCTATGGACTTTACTTTTGTGTTTCTTAAGTTCGAAAAACTTTAACACAATTGGGATAATCGTATACATAACTGAGAAAGAGAAATACATCGAGGAATGTGTGCCATTGCCCATAACGAATAATTATTATGATTTACAGGAGTTAAGCACTCGTTTTCTTAATGAGTGGCCGAATCCTGAGCTTATGAGAAGTGTTTGGTTTAAGGGAATACTCATAAATGTCTCTGAATAGCATCTGATGTCCTGGAAATCAGAAATTTCGAGAAGGGTTTTCTTAGATTTCATATCTTGAGATGCATATGAATGCCTTATTTATTGCCTTTGTTTGACCAAAGTAAAGTCTAGTTTTCCATTAATTATGAGTCAGTAATTTTAAAATAATAAAAATGTTACTTGCATGGAAATTAAATTTTATTTTTGCATAAGTGACCTATTTGATGACACAATTGTTTTGAAGACACGACATAATTGATTCAAACTAAAAGGATTATACTCTGAACGGATATGATCTTTGAATTTCTACTAAAGTTTTGTCTTAAAGTTTACTTTAATTACAATAACATTTAAATCTTTGTCATTTATTTATAGATTAAACTTTGTTTTATTTGAAATTCATTAGTTTAAGTTTTTATTAAATTAACCAAGGTTAGTTCTAATATAAACTTTATTAGACTTTGATTAGATCACACAAAACTTCAAATAATATATAATCATTAAAAATGAAAAATCAATAAATTCAAATTAAAATTGAGGCCAATCCCAGATATAACTCTTTAATTCTATGCTATGAACTTCCCTTTTGTATTTCTTTAGTTCGAAAAGCTTTAACACAATTGGGATAATCCTAGACATAACTCTTGAATTTAATGTAATGAACATTTTATGTTTCTTCAGATATGTTTATGTACAATGAAAGATCAAATTCATCAATTTAATATATAACAATTTCTCATTTCTACAAATTTATTATAACCAAAAATTTTTATTATCACATAAAGACATAAGACGGGCGACACATATATATATATATATAAAAATACTTTTAAAGTGATTATGTGAATTCTTGTTGATATGAGTTGAGGAATATAGAAATAAAGGTCACTAAATGATATGTAATTATGGGTGACCATTGATAGACGACTGAGGTTAGTACTGTCGCCCTTCGATGTGTCTTATGACACCCTAAATAGCGAATCCCATTAGAATAGCGCCGCATAACACAAAGAAGATAATTAAATAGCCAGCACAATAGTTGATTTGGCGATTATCTTCTTCTAAACGTTGGTTCCTTTCCTTTACTTCCTTGAGTTCGGCTTTTAATTGCCGCATTTGGGAACGTAGGACAGGTTCCATGATTATTAAAATTATTTAAGAAGTTTTATAAACTTTTTAACTAGATAATTTAAAAGTTCTTTAACTTAAGAAAAGAGTTCTACTGTTTATGGGCTAAGTATATGCATTTCTTTTTCTTCAATTCTTTTTCATTTCTTGGAATTGGTTATTTGAGTTCACTACCTGGACTATTGACTTAACATTATTCTCTTGAGGTGATTGGGTTTTATTTAGGCCCAATATTACAAAATAACGCATTAACACCTTTAGCTTCCCAATAAATCATAACCTAACCGACAAACTTATATTTAGGCCTTGGAATGGGTTACATCACTTAATTGTGAACTCAAGACCGGTAGTGCAAGTAGTGTGTTGGCACCCCGCTGTCTGTAGTATTTCTCCATTCATAGGTCATTTCACTTTCTTTTCATTCATAAAATTTTCTCTATATTTACACTTATTTATGATACTTTTAGTCTCTCTTTCAATTCTTATTCGGGCGACTGATAAAATTATAACACACATAATCTTCGTATTTCGCGGGTTTTCTCTTAATTCTAGTCGCCTACAATTCTTCATTTTCTGTTTCACTTTCTTCACTCTCAATATTCTCCTCATCCCAATCCTCGCGGTTTGGGGAAACGTAGTCAGAAGATCGCTCAGACAACACTTCAGTAGGAGAATGTGTTGATTCAGATTCTTCTTCTCTACTTGACTCACAAGTTGAAGCTATCAAATGTTCTTTGCCCTTCACACATAACTTGAGTCGTTTCACTGGGACTTCTGCAGTTTTTCGGCCTTTATTTTTACTTATTAGTATTGTATTGGCGCCTAACCGCTTAACTACGGTGTAAGGGCCGGCATATTTGGGCAATAATTTCTTCCCGCGTACTATCTGTCCTTGCCTTAACCAAACCTTATCCCCTGACTGGAGAACTCTGCCGTCAGGATTCAGACCTCTCTTATTACGCGCGTTTCTTTTCTGGCGCTTCTCAGCGTTAACCTTTGCTGAATAGCCTGATATGTTTTTCTCTGTCACAAGTGGCCAGAGTGGTAACATTTCAAAACCATAGCAACATAGTTTTCGGAACGCATAACAAAAAGAGTCGCTTTTTGCAACAAGTCTTGTATCGATATAAAATCCCTTGATAAACCGCATAACTTTGCTTCGCATTTCTGGAGGCGGTATTATTTCGTAACCTCTTTAAGAGTGTCTTCAATGAAGGGTCAGTTTTCTGAGACTTAATTATTCCTCCAATTTCTAACTCTGATAAATCTGTCGCTTCAACGTCTGTTTGCTCAATGACTTTTGTCATGACTTTATTATTATTATCTTTTGTTTATTGAGAGCGCTGTCTTCTATATCATAAATTTCTGTGCCTGAGTCACCATTATCTGCGGGTGCCTTATTTAGTGCATATGCGAATGGTTTGCTCAGATCAACTGGCACATATTCCTTATTCAAATCCTCATAATTCGCAGGCAGTAGGACTCGACTTAAGCAGTCGGCGACGCCATGATATTTACCAGAATTATAAACTATATCGTATTCTTACCCTTGTAGTCTGAGTGCCCATCTTTCCATTTTTCCTACTCTTGTGGTCCTGTTCAGGATATAGCACAACGAGTGGTGATCCGTTTCGATACGGTAGTGTGGGCCAAATATGTAGACATGGAACTTCTCGATGGCGAACACAATTGCAAGACACTCAATCTCACTGACGGTGTAGTTTTGCTCTGGAATACTCAGTTTTCGACTAACACACGACAATAATTGTCCTTCTTTTCGTCGGTCATATGAGAACACTTGGACAAGATGTCCACGAAATCCATAACCTGATCCATCGGTCCGTAAAATTAACTTCTTTTCAGGGTCAAAATGTGTGAGAATCGGCGGATTTAAAACTAATTCTTTAAGTTTTTCAAAAGCCTTCTGCTGGGCGTCGGTCCATATAAACGGTTGCTTTTCATTCAGAAGTAAATATAAAGCTTTTGCTATTCTTGCAAAATATCTGATAAACCGTCAATAAAAATTACAGAACCCAAGAAAAGAGCGCACTTCTTTGACTGTTTTCGGTATTGGGAACTCTCTTAATGAGGCTGTCCTCTCTGGATCCGGGACTACCCCTTCAGCTCTCACTAGGTGACCGAGAAACGAAACTTCAGTCTTTGCAAAGTAACATTTTGAGGGCTTAAGCTTTAAATTGTATTCCCTCATACAGTCTAACAATTCTCTCAAGTGTTCCAAATGGGCGTCAAATTCCTTCGAATTGGCGATCACGTCATCTAGATAGACTAAGCAATTCTTGCGATTTAAACCACGAAACATTCTTGCTGAACTTCGAGACATAGTGCTTATCGCGTTTCTCAAAATAAAAGGCATATATTGGAAACAATAAGTACCAAGGTGTCAAGTGAAAGTTGTCTTTTCTTGTGAACTTTCCTCCATTTTAATCTGCCAGTAAGCACTGCAGGCATCCATGGTAGAGTAGATGTCCGCTCCTCGAAGTTGGTCAAGACAGTCGTCAATGCGAGGCAATGGATATCTGTCGGGTTTAGTAATTTTGTTGAGCGCGCGATAATCAACGCAAAAGCGAATCGTCTTATCCCGTTTGCTAACTAAAACCACAGGTGATGACCATGAACTGACAATCGGTTTGATTATCTTTTGTTTCAACATTTCACGGACTTGCTCTTCGATAACTTGTCGCTCATACAAAAAAACGCGATAAGGTTTCTGAGTGATCGGCCGGTTGGCTCCGGTGTCGATATAGTGCTCTTCATCAACGATTTGCCCTAATAAGTCTCCTTCAAAAACAAAACGATCGCGATAAGTAGCCAATAGATCTCCCAATTTTTCCTTTTGATTATCAACTAATTGTTGACCATAATTAAATTTATTTAAGTATTGCGAAATGTCTTCAGGTTTCTTTGTGATGTAGACTCGATTTCTAAGAGGCGGTATCACTTGAAAGTGATTCATAACACCAGCAATTTTTCTTCCTTTTCTCCCGATTTTTACCTGGGTCAATGACTGTTTCCCGAACCGGACGAACTCTAATGAGTGGTGTGCCCGCATTCAATTGCATTAAGTTTAGGCTATTGTTTTTGATTGTGACATGTGTTTTGTCATAATCAATATTGCAAATACCCAAAAGCATAATTAAATCATTTGTAGGGCATAAGTCGCTTTTGTGGGCTACCATTAATATACTAGAGGAAGGTTTGGCCAATTTGCGCTCCACATCTATCTTCTGGTAGGGGTTGAGCTCTAAATACTCTTTAAGATGTGCTTCCGTCCATATATCAGAGCCAATGCTTGGATCATCGCTGAGAACCTCATTACTTGTCGTTCGAGCGGAAGTTTCTTTTCCACTTGAGGTGTCTATTATGCTCGAGCCGGTAGTATACCGATTGGCATCTAATGACTCGTAATAAGCGGGACAATAATCTCCTCCGCCCTGCTGACACTTCCTCTGAAGACTGGTGAGCTGCTTATAGCGTATTTTTGGTACTCTAAATACAGGTCCACGTTTCAAGAGCTCTGCATCGCTTTCGCTAATTGGCGTCACCTGAATCGGTGGATCCAAAATAATTGAACGCTGGACGTTGCCGGCTTCGCCTACTGCTCTCGCAATTTCGCTTGAATCGGGAATGGCGTCCGAAGTGATAGTCAAATCAAGGGCGTCGATCAAATCCTGCTCAATTATTATGTGTGGCGTCAGATTCTTAACTATCGCGAAAGTGTACTCGGCAGTTTTTTTCAAAAAGGAGACTTGAACTTTCTTTGCAACTCCTAAAGCGTCCACTATTTTTGTCTCAAACAAATTACTCATTCTTTGTAGTCGATTAAGGAAATCAACAGGGTTCTCTCCATCGTTTTGTTTAAGTGAATCAAACCGTTGCCTCAGATTGAGTTCATAATCAGAATATTTATATTCGTGATCAAAGTCCTTTTTAAATTGTTCCCACGTCGGCACTTGAGTATCATAGAAGCCCTGATACCAAATACGAGCACCACTCACAAGAGTGAGGGCCAGCGAGCTTGCTTTTTCTTTATCGCCCCAATTATTGTTATTGGCCGTGGCTTCATATATTTTGAGCCAAGCGACTGGGTCTGTATCTGGACCTGCAAACGGCGGCGGAAGCTCTTTGAAGGTGCGTGGCTTAGGCGCGACATTAGCCCTAGTGAGCCGTAAGATTTTACTCAAATTCCTCATGGAAATCATTGAGTCATTGCCAGTAGAATTCGGGGTATTTCCGTTGCCAGAAGTATTCGTGTTATTCTGATTCTGTATTCAGGACTGATTAGTCCGAATTTGACGGCTGTCGGTTATTATCTCTGTTGTCTGTAGGTTCTCTATTTTGGTTCTGCGCTTGTCATAAGCGCCGTAACTCTCGTTCGTAGAATGCAATCTCTTCTTCGATTTCCAGATTCATTCGCACCCTTTGATCCGAATTTGTACTTAAGTTATCGTCGCTATGATTGCTAGTGTTGTCAAAATTATCGAAATTGTCGTTATTGAGGAGTGGGCTCTTTTGCTGAACGACAAACATATTGGGTGCGTTCATTCCCGACCCACGTTGATCACTATCTCCTTCTTGTCTTCCACCATCCATGTCTTGGTCAGTCTGTAGACGTCGTGAGCGAACGGATGAGTTAAGTGATACAAGTGGAGAATTAGTTTGTGTTGATCGCAAACGACGACTCATTCATAAGTGCGACAAAAATTGCCTAGAAGCGGACTTTACAACAAAAATCGATGTTTTGCAGGTAAACTAGCGTTCAAGTGATGCGAAAGTGCCGTTAGTATGAAGACTAATGGCAAGGATACCCGGCGTAGCCTACACCAAAAATGTAGCGTCACAGCAGTCGCTTAGCGAAAGGTGTCCTTTGAGTTTACACGGCGTGACCTACGGGTGTCTATTTGCCGATAAACCGGGATTAACCGATGAAAAGAGGTAGCGTTTGACTCGCTAAGGGTTCAATAAACCTTTTGTTAGTGCAATTGCGAAGGATTTTCTCTTAAAAAAAGTCTTTTAATTATTCAAAACTTATTTATTAACAAAACATTTAATAATACAAAAGAATTAATTCACAATTAAAAGTAATAAAATTTAAATAAAACATTTTAGTCGCCCATTAATTCGGGTCTTACTTAAAAACACTGTCTTCTGAGCTTAACTATCGCTCAGGTATCACTGGTCAACTGCTATCGTTGACTATCAAACTCCAACTGCCTATTGATTATTAGTCAACTGTCATTTTAATGACAGTTGACAGTCAAAAATTAAATAGTCGACCAATGGTCGCTCTTATAATTTAAATATTTAAAAATGTATTAAATTTAACGTTAAAATATAGCCGTTGAGGCGTCACTAAAAATTATTCTGTCTATAGATAAGGAATGAGTTTAAAAATGAGAAAAACAAAAGGATTAAATAAATAAATGTTTAAGTGATGGGCGCCTACCCTCTGCGCTTCAGATATTATTCAAGATATTCTTTTTTAGCAACAAATCATATTCTTAAACAATGAAAACACTTTTAAAACATAAGAGTCGGGTCATTAAGGGTCTGCCGACTAACGCAACTTTCAACTGTGTCCGATGAAAGCTAAGAACCGAATGATTCGTGATTACAGTTTGACAGTTGACTATATTCAAATTGTGATACTCCTTTTAGGCCAATCAAATCAATAATTGAATTTAAACATTTAAAAAGTTAAAGTCGTTATATGGATTCAAGTTCAAGAGGTTAATCGATAATTTAATTCGATATATAAATATCCTTTTTATAATTATCATGCACATTCCTTTATATGAAATGCTTTAGTTATAATTAGTTTTACATCCTGTCTAAATAATATAATGTGCTTGTTACTATTCAATACTTCACTTTATATTGACTTTATGTTCAATTTATGTTAACTTTAAGTTCAGTCTAATCAACGTTATTTAACTTTACACGGTTTGTTAATAAATGTTCTTGTTTAATTGTGTTTTTAATAACAATTTATTGAGGCCTTCATTACAAAATATTATTTTCGCCCCTAGCATTTATTAAAAAAAATTAAAACTAAGAAATTTGTATCAAGATCAAATAATTTTTAATTATTATTAAACAAAACTTATATTTTTAATTATTAAAAAATAAATTTTAATACATTGATGAATTATCTTATATTATTTCATGGAAAAACAATTTAAGTAATGATGTTTAAATGATACCAAGATTATCTAAATTGGTTAAGAAACAAAAAGGTTTTGCTGAATTTAAAATCAAAGTTTTGATCAAAGAAGACCATAAAGGAATATAAAATCCTAGATCAGTTGATAACCAAAATATATTCTAATTTTTCAGTAATAAACAGAAGTAATACGTAGAACAACTTTTTTTGCATGATACATCTCGATTAAACCAAGTCATCAAACTAAAAAAATTGTTATTAAAAAAGAATTTATCAAGCGTATTTATTTTTCTGCCCTCTAATAAATCTATAACTTGGGCTAAGAAAATAATTTCCGTATTAATTGAACCCACATATCAATTAATTGAGCAAGGTACTTCTATATTATATTCTAAAATATTTTAAAGTATATTATATTAATCATATATTTAGAAATAAAAATATTAAAATTGAATTAATAACCAGATAATTTATAATAAATTTTAATAGAATTCAATCTAAAAGGTTAAAAAGGTTATTATCATATATTCTCTAAATTGTCAAAATAAAACTATTGAACCAATTGAAGTAAAATAATTAAACTTGGTAAATAATTACTATTGAAAATATCCTCTAGAACACAAAGTTTCAAAAAAATTGGTTCAGTAAATTATGAATAGAATCAATTTTAAAGTTCCAAATTTTCAAATTTTCATTCCAATTTTTTCGAAAAATAAACTAGCTATTTTTAAAAATTTTAATTTTCAAAAAATATGGATAAAACCATATTTGGATATAAAATATAATTTAATATAAGACAAAGTTACCTGCATCCAATTCAATCTTCGACTTTATATATTAGAAATTCTGATTGATAATTTGCCAAGTTAATTTATTTTAAGTTAATAATGTTTCATAAAAAATAAATGAATTAAAAAAATAAATGTTATTTTCTACAATAATAAATGTTAGTTATAAAATCAAAAAAGGAATTTAATAAATCTAGATCACCTTGGTCAAATCAGTGAGAATTAAAAAGTTTAAATAAAACTTGGTTAAACATTTTGGAAGTCATATTCTAAACTTACCATATTCTTTCTCTTTAAAAGTTTAATTAATTTAATATCATGTTTGATAATTACAAGGTTAGATGTAAGTTCATAATATTTATACTGTTTATAATTTATACTTGTAAAATTCATAATTTGGTGTCATAAATATTAAAAGACTTATCACAATAATTTAAAAATAGATTTTATAGAAAAATATTTATATCTTTATAACCAAAAAATAAATAATTTTGGTTTGAATTATAAAATAATATTATGAAGTTATCAAATTAAATAATATTAAGTAAAATATAAATATAAAGAAATTTGTATCAAGGTAAAATATATTTTTATTTGTATAAACAAAAAACGATATTTTAATAAATTAACAAAAATATTTTTAAAAATATGTTTTTGAAAAATGTTTTTCATAACTTTTTACTCTTTTGTGATTCATATATTAAAATGTACAATGTATGAGCCTGGTATTTAATCTATTAGATTTTAAATTGATAAATTTCAACTATATAATTTAAACTTATATTTTGTAAATTTCAAACAATTATTAAATTTATATAATATTTATATTTTTAAATAAAATTATTGTATAATATTTGCATCAAAACCTTTTAATAACTATTATATTGATTTCACTAAAATTCTTGGTATTATTCTTATGACACCAAATGTTATTTCAGTTTTAATTATTGACATAAAATGAGATAATTTTAGTTGGCAGTTGACTGAAATTTTCAACTAAACATTTGATTTATTTTTAACAATTCTAATTAATTATGAATAAATTTACGGAATAAATTATGAATAATTTTTACGGAATAAAATCACCTAGATATAGTATTATAATTTATTCTTTTTAAATAAAAAAAATAAATTCTTGAGTTTAAATAATTATTTGTTTAAAATAAAATTTTAAAAAACTTCAATCATTTAAGATGTAAATACTTTTTTAGTTTAATATTAAATAATAGAATTTAATTTATAATAATTTTTATCTGAATTTTATTCTTAATTTATTTATATTAAATATTTTATATTCAACTAGATGACTTTGTTGTTGCTTGATCCTGGATCATTTAAATAAAACTGATATATAAATATATTATTTGGAAAATTTCACGCGATATTTATATTAGTTTTAATATAATTATCAAAATCAATATCTCCTAGGTATTTTTTATAATTTTCAAAAAATCGTATAAATCTATTGATAATAAAGTAAAGTTATTATTGGATATTCAAAGAACAGATATATAAATGTTATATTTATAGTTCACAAACACTAAACATTTTAAAGAGATAATACTATTAATTAAAAATTTATTTATTTATAAAATATCTTGGCAATCTACTAAAATATCTAGAAAAATTTTTGAATTTTTTATTATAAATAATAAGTTATTATTGGTAATAATTATATCAAGTTTCTTTCAGAAAATATGTTTCTAATTTTGTGAATATCCGAAAAATGTTACCAAATATTTTTTATGTATTTTATATAATAATGAAAAGAATTTAAAATTTATATTAAATATCGTACCAAGACCAATAACTATGTTATTTAAATTGTTAATAATAACAGTGATGTATATAAAGGAGTGACTAATATAGAAAAATTTGTGTCCAACTTAGACCCCGAAAAGGGAATCCCTTCCCTTAAAGGGAATAAGGGATTCCCTTCCCTTTAAGGGAATAAGGGAGTGAAAATTTTAGTAAAGGGAAGGGAAGGGAATCCCTTTTAATTTTTGAATTCCCTTAAAATTCCCTTAAAACAGAATTTTAAACTTAAATGAGCCGTATATGAAAAAACATATTTAATTTCTTTCATAGAATAACCTGCATTATTAAAAAATTAATCACATTAAATAAAAAACCTTTATAATTAATTTAGTGATAATTCAATTGAGTCGATTCAATCAAATATAAGTGATAATAAACACAAAGATATGTTAATAAAACTAATTAAACAAAGTGTGAGTAAAAAAATAAATCCATTTTAACACTAATTGATATTTTAAGGGAATAAGGGAATTTTAAGGGATTCCCTTTAAAAAAATTAGCAAGGGAAGGGAAGGGAATGAAAAATATTCTTAAAGGGAATGGAAGGGAATAGAAAATCTCAACTTTTTCGGGCTCTAGTCCAACTCTTATCTGATTATTTCAGAAGATTGGGATCATTAAGTTATGAGACAACAGTTTAAAAAGAAACGAATACTCATTGTATTTATTACCAGATTTTGTATGACCTTGTTTACTTTAAGGATATTATTAGCTTTTTAAGACCACAATAATTAGTGATATGTATTGCTAGATATCAGAAAATTGCTAGGTGATGGCAAATTTATAATAACCATATTTGACTTTATTTTTAGTTCCTTTCGCGTCAATGAAATCTCCGAAACAGTGTTTAGGGATAAGACAGCGCTTTAAACAAGAAATTAGATATGAGTAGACTTTTATCTCACAAAAGGTATACAAACATTAAAATTAATATTTTGTTTATATTTGTTTATTAATTATCAAATATTTTGGATTGACCTTTTCTATAAAGTTTCTAGATGATTTTGGAAATTCGCGATAACTTACTCTATATTTTCAAAATAAAATTATATGAATTAAATTAAACAAAGAATTTGTTGTATAAAATATTTTTAAAAGAAACTTTTAATAAATAAAATATTCAAATTCAAAGAAAGGCATCGAATAAATTATTAA
The DNA here is from genome assembly GCA_034700165.1 of Galumnidae sp. Gr-Ori-00277. NCBI lineage: Eukaryota > Metazoa > Arthropoda > Arachnida > Sarcoptiformes > Galumnidae > Galumnidae sp. Gr-Ori-00277. Next base: position 17,397 of record JAQIXI010000609.1, read on the forward strand.
ATAAAAAGTGAATATTTTTGGCTCAAACATCAATTCTGTGCTGAATATTAAAATGAATCAATTTTTAAGGACCGATGCAACGCATCAAAGAAAATATTCCGAAAGAATAACTCAGGTATAGAATAAATGGCTTTTCCTTATAGAAGACCATAATGTCAGTGAAGGAAAATCTTTGACCGAATGAATGGGAAGTTATGGGATGTCATACCGTCTGAAATACAATTTTCATAACCTTTTTCTCCCCTAAAGAGAGTATAGTGAGGAGCCCTTACTAAGAAAACACAAATAACATTAATACTCGGGGCTATAATTTCAGTTTCTTTCATTTGTTACCTTTGATGTTCGACCAGCACATCCTTTATCTGATGCAAAAGTATGTAAGTCATTGAAGTTAATGTAAAGTAAGGAACTTTTGGTTTTATGTTTTCTTTTTAGTGGTAATTTTATTGATGTTTTCAACGTTAAGAGTTTTTTTCACTTAATTTATAGACTTTGAAATGTTTTCAAAATATCTGAACATTTTTCTACTCATTTCCAAGAAATGAAGAAAGTTCTTACAGTGAAATGCAAAACCCCCTTTAATCGATTTTTGGCTATAAAATCTTTCCCATTAGCTAGATCAAATTAATTTTTTAACTGCAACTATGGTTTTGGCTGAATTTTATTCTATCAAAAAATAAACTCTTTAGCTAAGGTAATTTTAGCATTATTACAACGAATAGGTCAACTTGCATAACTCAAAGATTAAGTATGCTAGAATATTGTTTTACATCTTATTTTATAGGACTTAAAAAATGGTTTGACAGGTGTTTTGGGATTTTTTGATTATCTTTATTTTTAACCAAATAATCAAGATAAATCGTAAAATTTTTCAAATTTTAAAAGGCAATTTAAAAAAAATTATTAAGCCGAATCTATTGAAAATTGAATCAAATATAGAGGTTCTTGTGCTAAATATGATACATGAAAATGAGCTTGGTAAATAAATCGGCTTAAATTTAATCAAGGTTTTTGTGAATTTAATATGAAATATTTTGTTGTTCTCTACTGAATTTTATTTATTTAGGCTTTAAGTAGTTTATAAAGTAATATCTAAAATCCCTTATAAAATACAAACTAATAATTTTACCAGATAGATGATACAATTTTCAGTAATCGGTAAAATAACTAATAATTATTAGCATGAGCTTATAATCATAGTATACACTTTTGTCACAAAATGACGTTTATAAACGCAAAATTTGAATTTGTTTTAGGACGTAGGAAAAAAATGTGTTATGACAAGTACGTAACAAAGAGATAGCGGCTAAACAGTACAAAATCAATGCTACGATACTGCTTATAAGATGTTATACTCATCGAAACCAACACAAAACAATTGACCACTTTTCTATCTGACCACTAGTTTACGAGATTTTGACCCCAAAAGTTACCAAAATCTTTTAGAGAAAAACATAACTGCGATCTAATGTTTCTATGACTTCCGGTTGTATACTCTGCTTATAATGCCTTGAACTTATTGTAGTCCATTGAGAATATATGGATGTTTTTGAATTTACTTACGATTTTGGCCATGCTAAAATTATTATATTAAAAGTGTTATAATTAACTCTTTCATAATAATTAAAGTAAAACTAATTATTGAAACTCTAATTGTAGTCATATTTAAAATGATAGAAAAGTCATAATTATTACAATGTTTTATAAAAAAAGTGTCGGATATTAAACAAATTATGGTAATTATATAAATTATAAGTTATTATTTATGTCTAATTTCAGTTATTTTATTAATAAAACTTAATGCAACGATAAAATCAAATTAATATTAAATAATCATGGGCAAACAACATTATATTGTTTATCTTCAAATTCTAAATCCAATTATCTTTAATGATTTTTAAACAGAATATTCAAATTCATTGTGTTTTTGACAATAATTTGATAAAATTTTTATTAAAAATAAAATTATTTGAATTCTATTTTAGTATTTTTTAGCAAAATTCCATATTTTAGTACTAAAATATGTTTAAAATATCTAATATTAAAAGGTTATTAAAATAAATTATCAAAAATAAATTTAAAGAAAGGAATAAATATTTAATTAAAAGTACATTTTTTCTTCAAATATTAATTCTGTGTTGAATAAGTAAAGCTTTTGATTCTAAGGAATCGGTGTAATCCATCAAAAAAAATATTCCGATAGAATTATATTCAGGTATAGATCAAAAAGTTATCAGTAATAACTTATCACTCATAACATTAAGAAACGATAATATAAATGGAAGAAAAACTTCGATCGAATGCTTATTAAAAATAATTACAAAAATATGTTTCAATCATTCAGCGAAAGATGAATTTTAAATTAAAACCTTATTAAAAGTCTATTTTATTTTTGAAATAAAAGACAGCATTTGGTCAGAAGAATATATTTGAATAAATTCAAGTGAAAGGTCTCAAATAAAAATGAAATTCTCTGCCACTAAACCGGTTCTAAAAGCATAGAAGAGTACTTTGGGATGTCTTATAAAATAAATGGCTTTCTTTTATTCCTATACTCTCATTGAGTGAAAAAGGAATTCAGTACAGTTTGTAGTTTTCTCTCATAAAGTACTCTTCAAAGACTATTCTGTGAAGACTTTGTTTCAGTAATAAACAGTTAACTGGTACTGAATGAATGAAGAGTTTATTTTCATATTGCAAATAAATTTAATGAAATTATCTCAAAATTAAATAATTTTTGTTAATAATTTTAAATGAAATGAATTGTTAACTAATTGTGTAGTGGATTGTAAGTGTTGTGCACAGAATAACTATTAAATAAAAAATTACTAATAATAAAAAGTTTGTGTTTTCTGGCCCAAATGTTGAATTGTATTCAAAACTAATTGTGACTTTAATTCTCACATTTCTATTCATTTAAATAAAAATTTGTGATTTCAGTGAATATAATAAATGATTGACACATAAATTGCTTCTAATTCGACACAAAAGATAATTTTCGGAATAAAAGCCATTTATTAATGATTGTAATATCAACGGATGTTTTACAAGATTTTAATTGAAGACATAATTAAAACTCATTTGAATAGAATTCATTTAAAAAATAATTCGTTTGAATGTTTTATGAAAAACTTTGTCGAAAAGTTTGAAAACTAAATATTAATAATCGTTACATAATTAAAGAGTTCATCCAATTATCACAAAATTCAAATGTAATTAAAAAATATTAAAAAAAAAGTTTTTTCATATCAAAAGAACTCAAACGACACAAGAATTTGATTTATTCAGCAAATTTTTATATATTCTGAATGACTGAAAACTGTGACATTAAAAGGTATTAAAACTTATATACATTTTAATCAAATATAAAAAATTTCATTTAAATTACTATTGCAGGGCCTGAGCCAACACTCGGACACAAGATATCCATAGCATTGATCCGTCGAAAGAAGACATAATCGGTGGCAGAGACGGCGAAGAATCGG
>JAQIXI010000610.1:0-20879 GCA_034700165.1 Galumnidae sp. Gr-Ori-00277
AAAATCGCTAAAAATCGCATATTAAGTGGTTTTTAGGTGTTTTGGGTATAAATGCATATAATTCAATCATATTTAACATATTTTATAACTTTTGAAGCAAAAAATTAAGAATTATTGACAAAAAACGACTTTTTCCAACTCTGAAAAAATCTAAGTTACGAAAAATGAAATGTTAGATTAAAACTGTTATTTTATTAAATACTTTATTAAAATTGTTGACTCAATAATTCATTTAAGATTCGAATTCAGATTATCTTAAAGAATGTAACCATGGTTCTTCCTTGATATTCCCTTTTAAGAAGCTTTGAATTAGTTCAAAAAATCTTAATAAATTAATTATAGATAAATTAATCCAACCATTAAAGAATTTGAGTAATAGAGAATAAAATTAGTACCATGATAATTTTAAAAATTATATGGTTTGTTTATTAACCAGAAAATTATGATTAAACACATGTTAGAATTATTGGCTTTTTAGCAAGGTTAATAAACTGTTATAATTTATAAAAGAAGATCATGAAGAAAAGGAATATATTAGCTCTAGGTGTTTTATGTATAATAATATATTTCATACATTATTATCTTGTTTATTCAACGAATTGCAAGAATAACTGTAGCATAGAATTAAAGAAAACTTCGAGTATTAAAAATAAATTAAATGTTTTTGAGAAAAAACAATTTGAATTTGTCTCAAAAATTAAAGAAACTGACCATGATACTTTTGATAGAGCAGAAAAACTTACAAATGTTGCCATCAATTACTGGAATGAATGGAAAACCTACAATAAATTCATGAATAATTGGAATGACCACAACCTGAGTTTATGTGATACCGATATTCCAGGTCTTCAGTACTTAAACTTTAATAACATTTTTTGGCAAATATTGCAAATCAAAGGAAAACCTGAATATTATTTATATAACGCTTATTATGATAACAGAGGAACTGTCAAAATGGTTAGAATTGTTGGATCAAAACGATCTTGGTCAAAAAATAAAGTTTGGTGAGAAAAAGCATACGTTTATTAACTTGTTCATTTTAGTGTTTACAGGTGTCTCTTATATTTTGAAGACAAACGACAACCAATTTTATCAGAGGTCCAAAAGTTTAGCACGAACAATTACGTTAAAGGACTTTATCAGACAGTTCTTTTTTCTTGTTCTATACCAAGCTCAATTGAAAATCTTATGCCAAAAAGTGTATCACTTATCGATAGTAATAAATGTCCCAAAAAAGTGGAAAATCTATTGCGGGTTATATACGAAAGACCACAAAATAAAAGACAAGAGTTCGCTGTTTGTCATAAATCGCTTCGTTTTGCAGACATTGATCTGAGTTTAAGATTAATTGAATGGTTGGAACTGCTCTCTATCTTTGGTGTCAGTAAAGTCTACTTTTATTCATTGTCTGCACATCACAATATGGAGAAAGTCCTCGATTATTACCAGCGAGAAGTAAGTTATCCCATTCGATAAGACAAATAACATTTAAAACAGGGTTTTGTTGATTGGCGTCACTCAACACTTCCGGGAAATCAAATAAATAACAAATACTTATACCGATATTACCATGATACTCTTAAGGCAGACTATTGGCCTCAGGAGAGACTAGAACTCAACGATTGCTTTTATAGGAATTTACATAAATATGAGTTCATCGCTAACTTTGATTTGGACGAAATGGTTGTTCCAAATAATGTCCAAAACTGGTCTCAAATGATTCATAATATAAAAGTAAATCATAAACTTTCCCAATTCATATTAGATTGTAACTTGCTAATAATTTATTTTTGTTTAATCATAGGCTAAAACAAAGAAAAATAGTGAAATACAGTCATTTTATTTGCAAGGTGCAAAAGTTTACAGTAATATCTTATCTAATAATGAGTACTATTCCTACGCAATGAGTCATTTACATCGCACAGCCATCAAAAATAATATGAATAAATGTATTCATGTTTGCCGTAGAGTTAGGTATTTGGCCACACATACATCGTATGGATGTCTTGAGGGACAAACCTGTCGTAAAGTATTGGTGTATCCAAAAAATGGTTATGTTTTGCACTTCAGAATTGGTTTCGATTACAATAATAGCACTAAAAATGATTCTTTAATATTTGACCCCATTTTGACTAAATATAAAAAGGAATTAAAGAAAAGAATTCAATTCTCTTATAATAAAATATTTAATTAAAATAATTTTTATTAATTTGAAAAACTTATTATAACTTTTTCTTATGGTGACAACTATCCAAGGTACTATTTTTCCACTTAAACCAAAGTTTTTCTATTAAATTAACCTTGCTACATCCATAAACTACCCCAAGCCTATAAAGACTACAATAACTGTAACAATAAATTTTAGCGAAAAGAGGAGAATAGTATCGCTTTATTCCCATTAATTCAGCGATAATTCCAGTTATGAAGACGTCGTCGATATCTATAATATGACCCAAATATGAGTCAATTCCTTTAATTAAAGAATCAGTAATATTGCCGGGCATTAGATATGCCACACCAGGGTTATAATCTGGATAATATTCTTTGTGAAAATAGCGTTTAGGTAAATACCATTTAGAATTTCTATCTTGATTAACTTTAATTTTTGTAAAGAGTAGTCCATTAATACCTTTAAATAAATATTATTTAGACTCGTTTATAAAAAAATATAGCTCAAATGACCTTGCTTAAATTGATTAAGATTATTTAATATTAATTGAATGTTAACGAGGACGTCATCATCTGTTTTAAGGATATATTTTGATTGATTGCAGTGTTTTTGAATCCAACGTAAGACTGATATCGATTTCAAAGTATTGTTATAATAGTCATCAATAAAAGAGAATTCAATCAAATCTTTATATTCTTCCGATTCTTTCCTAATATTCTGTTCTTCAAATTGACTTTCAGTGATTCCAAGAGCAAAATACACATTAATATTAAAGTTTTTGGCATGAGCGACCCAGGTACTTCTTTGAATTTGACGTCTTTGGTAATACTTTGCAGCCGAATGAATGATTATAGCAATTGGTTGAGAATAATCGCATGGTTTAGGCATTATTCGCACAATCTTGGTCAATTCTATTTGTTCTTCAGTATGAATAAAACTTCGTTTGTTCTTATTCTGTGAAAACATTTTTTGGTAAATAATTCATTAAACATTTAACTATTGTTAAATTTACATTGGTCAGTTTGTTGAAACCAATGAAAACATTTATGGCTAAATAAGCAAGGATAATTACTATTATTGGGATTAATAGTAATTTTTTGGAAACCATTTTCCTATCATTGATACCATAACCAATTAAAGTATTTTTAGGATTACATTGAATTAAAACTTTGATTATGTTATTGAAAATTAAAAGTAAATGCGTGGTTACCCCTATAGATACAATTGTTTTAATGCATGGTTTCCCTTATAGACACAATTGTTTCCACTTCACAAATAGTTTATAAATTTTTATTTAAAATAATGTTATTTTGTGCAAAATTGACCAAGTATATAAGTATTATAATTGTATATCTTGGACAAAATTGAATTTTATGTATGGTTTATTTAAGTTATAAAATCATAATAATAATAACCTTGCTCATTTTTAAAACACTGAAATTTCTTAGTTTTAGTAATTGTTGCTTAAAATGAAATAAACTAGCAAATAATCCAGAAAAAGTTTTAATAAGTATATTTCAAACTTTAATAATAGTAAATCATTTGATAAGATTTTCATCGTCTTTGATGTCAGTGTTTATCGGCTTTTTTCCAGCCTTTCCTCCCTTTTTAATCGGCTTTTTATTCGGTTTCTCGTAAACAACAGAACTCTCTGAAGGCATGGGTTTAAGAGTTTTAGCTTTTGGTGTCGACGGGTTTCTCTTTGGCTGCTTCTTTTTACCTCGCTGGTTTCTATACTTCTTTGGCTTTACTGATGCAGTAGTATCACCTTGCTCTTTAATGCCATTGTTTTTATCAGGGTCACCCAAAGCATCTGTCTCCGCCCCTTCTAGGTCTGTTTCATCAACAGCCACTAAAATGAACAAGATATAACTTAATTGAAATATGCAGTAACAGACCCTTATCGGAAAGTTCAAGAGACTGTCCCTGTGCTGTCTCGAGAGCCACGTATCCAATAATAATAAAAAGAATAAATAATTTCATTTTTAATCAAAAAAGTATTATTTTTAAGGCAAAACTTTGTAATGAGTAAAGCAATCAATTTATATACCCATTAACTTTTTGAAATGGGTTCATGGTAATTTTTTGTACTAGTTCATTGCTTTCTACAAGTGCTCTAATCTAACCATATTTACTAATAGGAACATTGATCTAACTTAATTAGAGTTAACGAATGAATAAGCAAGATAAATTTTGTTAATTACACACAACTGTTTTCCACAATTTTACAAATAAATGTTCAATCTGTTAAAAATAAATGAACTAGATCAAATCTCAGATTTTTAATAAACAATTTTATCAATGATTAAAAAATTGAAAAATATTTAATTCAAATAGAATTTAATTAACTTTATTTTATTAATTTAAATTACCTAGATAATATTAGCTAGACACTAAAGATATTAAAAGATACATTTATTCTCAATTATTAATACTAATGAATTGCAAGAAGTATATACCTTGCTCATTTATGAGATTCAAGAGAAAACATTTAAAGTTATTTTCAAAGAAAAATATAATAATTTTAATAATATCCTCTTTAATTGTTTTATTATTTTTAAGTTTTTTATTAATTTCTTCAAAACTGAAAGTAAATACACAAAATAAAAGTCACCTAGATGCTATCAAACTCAGAATTAATTGGACAGAATATCCAGTTATTCCTAACACAAACAAAAACAAAATTATAATAATTTCCTTTTATAGGAGTGGCTCTTCTTTTTTAGGTAAGGAATTTTGCAAAAATAGATCAATTTTTGATTAACCATGGTAATTTATATATATTTTTAGGAGATATCTTGCAAAAAAGTTGGCCCACATTTTATATTTATGAACCGCTTCACTATTTGGGTGTCTATACCTATATTAGGGAAATCGATGACATTCTTGTAGTTAATAATTCGATGAAAGTCTTAAATAATTTGTTTAAATGTGAAAAACTTTACCAGAAATTCGATAATTTGGCGGTCATTTGGAATAAGGGTTGTATAAACATACCTTGATCATTTAAAAAATATTTTTAATTCAATATTAGGAAAACTCAAAAATAATGTCATGGAAACAGTCAGTGGAGGGGTAAGAATAGATAGAAATGTAGGCAATGCTGAGTTTATTTGTGCAAGATGCAAAAATATATTACTCAAAACTGTAAGAGTTGACCTAGACTACTTACTCAAATTTTACCAACAATTTGATTACTGTAACTATTAACATGATTAATTTATTAAGAAAATTAATCAACTTTGTTTCATTTAGCAAGCAATCCAATTAAATCTGTCTTGCTACTGCGAGATCCAAGAGCAATTATCAGTTCCCGTTTATCCCTTCCCTCAGAAAATAATTTTTGTAACGATTATTGCACTGACGCTAAGATACTGTGCGGACAAATACGTGCAAATTTAGAGACTATATTCAGGCTTAAAAACAATTCATCTAGGTTACTTGGTAACTTCTAAATCTTTATGATAAGTAATATAACATGATCATTTTTTTGAAAATACAGATCACTTAACGATCATACGCTTCGAAGACTTAGCACTGAATCCAAAACTTATGGCAAAGAAATTATTTGAAAAATTGAATTTAAATTACGGGACAAAAGTTGAACAATGGATTGAAGACAATACACACACAAACAGTGGCGGACCCTTCAGAACAACCCGTAAATCGTTGGAAAGGATAACATTTTGGACTAAAAACATAAACAAAACTAAAATGAACCTGGACTATGTCCAAAGTCATTGTGCAGATATTATGCAAGCGTTAGGGTATAGAACTACAACATTAGAAGATATCCACAAAATTTATTACATAAAAACCACTCATTTATTAGAAGAAAATTTTCTGTTTAAAGATCTTTTACTTTAATAATATAATTTATCAAGATAATAAAATATACATTATTTAAAGATATTCTTCGATAAAGAATAACTAGATTATTTGATAAGGCCTCAAATAACCTAGTTTAAATTTTTGTCTTATAATGTTTTCACTCTTAAAATTTGTTAAATAGTTTTCATTTTTACTAAAATTTGTGATTCGATTATATCCTAAAATATTCATAAGTTGTGCACATTTTTTCTCAATATTTCTCACTTGAGTTGAGTTTAAACGCCTTACCCACGAAAATACGGTATCAGTTGAGTGTCGAAATGTAGAGAAAGGATCACTCAAATGATTCCTATTATTTATATGACTTTCAATCCATTCTTCAATTGCAAGATTATATTCGAGTCCCAATTTTTTAAACAAACCCTTTGCCGTTAGTTTTGTTTGAAGGGAGAGGTCTTCATAGCGAACGAGTGATACCATTCCTAAAGAAAGACATTACAAAGCCTAAATATTATAAAAAGTTTAAACCTGGTGAAATATCATAGAGTTTGACCAATTCTACCAAATCTTCACTAAAATTCTGACAAATGGTTTCACCCGAAGCACATTGGATGTCATCCTTACACCAACCAACTGATGGCAAATACCTGGAGCTCATTATACCTCTCGGGTCTCTCACAATGAATACTAATTTAATGGTTTTTTCTATTAAAACATTTTTAAAATAATATTCAATAAATAATTCAAATGGAAATTAACTTAATTTTTGTTGTAATTCAATGAATTGTCGAACACTTATTCGAATTGATTTTATTAATATATTGGAACTCTTTTGGCACAGCATTTGATTTATAGATTTATCCCAAACTAAAGACTTGTTCATGCCAGGATACTTTTTAATGACTAAATTTCTGCTTGAACAAATCCTTGTTATTGTTAATAAAAGTTAGGAAGAAGTTTACCTCTCATTTTTCCAAAGACAAATCTCAAAGTTATTCAAATGTGTGAAATCGCACTCAAATATCTTTAGTAGTATTTGAATGGCGTTCTCACCATTTGTTCTGTTATTCCTTATGTTGAGTCCACTCATAAGAAATAAGGGCTCAAATGAGTAAAATGTGGGCCAACTCTGATGTAATAAATCGGCTAAAAATTTAAATTTGATTATATTTTTTGGATTAAAAATATTTTCTGTAAACTAACCCAGGAATGAAGTTCCACCCCTTCCTCCACCCAATACAAGTATATGATTTTGATTTTTCTTATCAATAAAGGGATAGGTATCCCAATTAACTTCAGTCTTGGAATGATCTTGATATTTTTTATCATTTGAAAGGATAAAATTTGAGAAAATTATAATTTTAATATAAATTAATACTAAAACAATAAGACAAAAGTAAAATTTTCTTATCATGGTCATATTACTGGTCATTAATTGGATTCTTATAAGTTATGAATCAGAAAATTATTTCATTTATTCTAAAAATAATTAACTGACAATAATAACGATTTCGGCACAAATGTTAAGTTGTTTTCCCTTTTATTTCAGATGTTTTGGAAAAGTTTTACGATTTTTGATCGAAAATATAATAAAATATAATTTTGAAAACTTTTAATTCATTGATTTCATGCAATTATTTAGAAATAATAAAAATTAATGGAATTAATTGGGTATAAGTGATGGTATAATTTTAAGCGTTTCCTTTGAGTCCTCAGCCATTGTGTCAGTACTAATTGATGATTGAGTCCATGGATCCCATTTAATTGGTTCGGGAAATAGGCCTTCATTCGGTTCACCATAAATAGGAATGGGTGGTTGTGGCCACAACTCCGGTTTCCATGGAACTCGTATTGCTGGAGGTGGTCGAGGACGGGCAGGATTTGGTGGCAGTGGTTGTGGTGGTCGAGGATTATGTGGTGGCCCTTCAGGTTCAGGTTCTGGCTCCGGTCTCCATGGAAACGGTGGAAATTGGGGGTTGGGCAAAACTGGGGGTACAGCCGGTGGATATGGTATATATGGTGGTTCTACATATTCTGCTATGGGTTCAAACCATGGCTCGTGTTTTCCTTCACCTTTTTTTTCGTCAGCTTTTGTTACTTTTGGGTCCTCTCCCGAAGCTATCCTTTCGGTTGAGATTAGAATTAAAATTAAAATTGAATTAAATATTAATTTCATTTTCAGAACATATTCTCTGAAACAACAAATTAATGACTGATTTTCAACATTTGTTTGAATGCATTTAATTTTATAGTTTTATTACCAGAAAATAACATTTAATTATAATCTGTTTTCAACACAAACTTGAGTTCATTCTTCCCGATAACCAGAATAAAACTTTTGGAAAATGTCCTAGTTCATAGTGTTGCATGTTTTCTATTTAGTGCCACATTTTAATTATTTACTTTATTAATTGTTATATTTTAATAAAAATATTCTAGGATATATTTTAGACAAAATAAAGCTTAATTTATATATTAGCTAGATCATTAAACTGTTAATTATAAGTAATACATTAATTTCCAGAACTTTTTCTCAAAAAATGATTCATATTTTGCATAATTATAAAAATACCCCAAATTGATCCTAATCAATTTAATTACTTATTCATAAAATGGTGAATTCAATTAATATTATGTTTTTATTTTTGATTCACATTTCTATCAATAAAATAATTTCCATTTATCCTGATATCAACTAAATTGAACAAGTTTCCATCTTAGAATATTATGATCAAATTGAACTTGATGTTATTATAATTGAATATGGTTTTTATTTAGTTGTCTAGACAAACATATTTTTGTTGATACCAATACTTTTAAATATAACAGACAACTATGATTAAGCAAACTGTTTTTATTTTTAGCAAGCACAATTGAACAAATAGAAATTACAAGAAGCAGAAAATCTGTGAACTAGTCTATTTAGAGAAATAACCTAGGCCAACAATTAATAACATTAAAATTCTAAAATCACTTTCTTTTTGGTAAAATTGTGTTTTCTTTGACCAATAAATTGGTTGCAGTACTGGACTCAACATTTCGTGTCTTATTCTTCGGTAAAATACCATTATTTTCGAGAAGTGAGGAAATGGCGGCACTGATGTGATCCAAATTAGTCGGGGATTCACCCGAAGACGGTTTAACTTCTTTTTCGTCAGTCGTTTGGGGTTCTGTCGGTTCCTTCAGAGATGGAATTATGGGATTCCATTCATTGTCGTCATCCTTATGAGGCGGTCGACCAAAATGTGGTCTATTCGGTTCATATTCAGGGTTAGGTTCAGGTCTCCAAGGAGGTCTCTGTTCCGGCTCTGGTCTCCAAGGTGGGCGGCCTTCGGGTTCTGGTCTGAATGGAGGTCTTCCTTCAGGCTCAGGTCTCCATGGCGGCCTCTGCTCAGGTTCGGGTCTCCAAGGAGGTCTCTGTTCCGGCTCTGGTCTCCATGGTGGCCGTCCTTCTGGTTCTGGTCTATTTGGGGGCCCTACTTCCGGCTCTGGTCTCCAAGGTGGTCTTTGCTCTGGCTCTGGTCTGAATGGAGGCCTTCCTTCGGGTTCAGGTCTGGATGGAGGTCTTCCTTCCGGCTCAGGTCTCCATGGCGGCCTTTGCTCAGGTTGAGGTCTCCAAGGTGGTCTTTGTTCTGGCTCTGGTCTCCATGGTGGCCTTCCTTCTGGTTCTGGTCTATTTGGGGGTCTTCCTTCAGGCTCCGGTCTCCAAGGTGGTCTTTGTTCTGGCTCTGGTCTGAATGGAGGTCTTCCTTCTGGTTCTGGTCTATTTGGGGGTCTTCCTTCGGGCTCCGGTCTCCAAGGTGGTCTTTGTTCTGGCTCTGGTCTGAATGGAGGTCTTCCTTCTGGTTCTGGTCTATTTGGGGGTCTTCCTTCGGGCTCCGGTCTCCAAGGTGGTCTTTGTTCTGGCTCTGGTCTGAATGGAGGCCTTCCTTCGGGTTCAGGTCTGGATGGAGGTCTTCCTTCAGGCTCAGGCCTCCATGGGGGCCTTTGTTCAGGTTGAGGTCTCCAAGGTGGTCTTTGTTCTGGCTCTGGTCTCCATGGTGGCCTACCTTCTGGTTCAGGTCTCCAAGGTGGCCGTTGTTCAGGTTCTGGTCCCCATTGAGGTCTTTGCTCTGGTTCTGGTCTATATGGAGGCCTCGGCTCATATTCCGGACGGGACGGACGCTCGGGTCTCGGAGGACGCTCAGGTCGGGGTCGCTCAGGTCTCGGAGGTCGAGGTTCTGGTCTTTGGGGCTCATAAATTGGTTCAGGTCCCCACTCTGGTCTTGGAGGACGTGGCTCATTAATGGGTTCTGGTCTTATTGGAGGTAAGGGTTCAAAGATTGGTTCGGGTCTATGAGGCGGACGGTTCTCATAAATAGGTTCTGGTCTGTGAGGTCTGAAGGGGTCTCTAATAGCTTCAGGTTCAGGGTACATTGGCTCATAATTAGGTTCGGGTTCATTATTAGGCTCAGGACGGTTTTCGTAAATAGGCTCAGGCTCATAACCTGGTTCTGGTCTGCCCGGTCTAAAAGGTTTTAAGAACGATGAGTCGGGTCTTAGTGGTGGAACAGGCGGTCCATGAATTCCATTCCAATTGAAGTTTTTCTCGTTTTTCTTTTGGCTATCATTTAAGCGGACGTTCGTATTATTGGCGCTTTCAATGACCGGTGCCGGCGATGGAGTGACTGTCGACTGGACTACATCTTCGCCAAAAACTATTTCTTTTGACAATAAGACCAGAAAAGCGTAAAACAAAAGTTCACTGAATTTCGTTAACGCTTTCATCGGTTTGTGATTTAGTATAAGTTTGAAGTGATTTCTGAGTTTTAGCTCTTTTTATAGCAAATGTTTTGTTAAACACAACAACTGTTTTGTTATTAATTGGTTTAAATCTATTGCTTTTACTTATTTTCAACACATTTTGAAGTTATAAAAAAAGTTTATTTTATATTTAATTACTATTTAAGTCTTTTTTTTTTGCTAAATTCATATTCTTTTAATAACCATCTAGATCAATTAGTTGGATAATTAATAAATCTAATAAATTATTACTAAATAATAGTTAATAAATTATAAATATTGATAATTTATCAAGCTACAATCTTTTAGAAGTTCTTTAATTTCATTTTTTCAACTAGGTTAACTAAATTATCAACTTGAGAATATTCAAAATTTTAATGAAAGCTTAATTATATAATTATACTTACTTAATTATACTTACAGTCGTTGAAGTTTATATTAGGACTCTGTAAGTAATTGTTGTGTTATTAGAGTAGTTAACTTTACAATGTACATTTTATTTGCTAGGTTATATCTTCACTCGTCTCTCAACTAATAATAGTTGTAATTCATTTGAACTCAAATTCTTTCTTAAATATAATCCAAACTTTGATTTTATTTTATGAATTAATTGGCATTATTTCCTAGGTGAAATTATTACTTGTTATGAAAGAATAAACTAGTTATGAAAACGAAGGATCAGATTCTGTACGATATTTGCAAGACTTCCTTAAATCTATAATATTAATACCAAGAATAAAAAATAATAGAAATATTATTTAAGTTAATTACAATTTATTTGTAAATTCAAAGATGAAATATGAGGTACATCTGCTACTTTGGCAGAATTATGATCATGTTCAATTCTCTTTTTAAATGTAATAATATTTCCCGATTTATTTTTGGAGAAGGTTCCCATCATAGCCCAGTTGTTCCATCCCCTTGCTCCTTTATTAATAAAGAATCCATTATCAAAGACCCAGATCCCAAACTTGGTTCCATCGGTGTATTCAATGCTGGCGTAGAACTGAATGCCGAGTAGTCTATGTCTGTGCTCTTCATTCAAATTAAAGACCAAAACGTTGTACTTTTGTTCTGATTTATAGAAAGCCGTATACATAAGGTCTTTGACAAAACCGGCTCTATTGGTCTCTAATTAAGCAAGATCAAACTTACTTGTCTTATCCAAAATGTTAATACTTACTGACTTTTGCGGACTCAGTCATCCATTTAGCTATTCCTAAGACATCGATATTTACATTCAAAAGGTTAGAACCTCTTCCGGCAATTGATGTCAGGATTGGAACGATTGGCACTGATTTACACGACTTGACTGAGAATAAACTGATTGTCACTAATAAATAGAACAAATTCATTATTTGAGTTGAACTTGGTCATCTTATAAACTACATCTTTATTGTAGTGAAAGTCAATAGATAAGTCAATTTTTATAAAGTATTTTCAAGTTTTAGCTGACTTAAACTCTAATTATTAGAGTCTAATATAAGGTATGTATGGCTTGGGTTCGGTCACCTCTCCTCTCAAAAACAAGTTTTATCCGCCGATGGATAACGACTTTACTATAAAAGAGTTGAAAAACAACTGTTTTATTGATTTTTTTTTACACTTCTGTCTATTTTCTAAGAATTTATTTCTTTAGTCAATTGATTAGAAAATTGACTAAAGAATTCTATGCTCGAGGCATAACATTATTAACAAATAAATATTATTTAAATTAAAGAAATGTCGTTAAAATTTTAAATGCTTTGCTGTCAATATTTGTATTTTAAAGTTAATTTTTGGTCAAAACTAAAAATAAAATTCTATTGAATTATGAATAGAAACAATCAATTGATTAACAGTTGGACTACTTTTCAAAGAAATATTGGTTTCGTTGCAAAACAGTTCCAAAGAGTGACCAATAGTTTGACCATAAAATTAGAGTATATCAGGGAAACCCTTTTGTTATTATTAGTTTTGTCGACAATTTATAACTCAATTGTAATTTCAAGAAAATATGTGGTCATCAGAAAAACTCATTTCAAAGAAGAATCGAACAATACTTTCCTCAAAGCCTTAAAACCTGTTCTGACTCTCTGTACGAACATATCCATAAAAGTAATCGATGAAGTGAGCATGGTGCTCATTAAAAGTGGTCCACAACTACCCCTTCAAAGTATTAAAAATGGAAAGATTTTGAATTTAAGTCAAGATTTTGAGTGTCTTTTTGTGGGCAAAGAAATGAACAGAAGTTGTCGTTTCAAAACTCAGACAAATCTCTATTTGGAGTCACAAAAATGTTATGCACTTATACCAGACTATGAGGACTCGAATGAAATCAAACAGTCAATAGAGGACAGAATAGTTTTTAAATTTTTCCAAAGAAATTGCACTTTTAGTGGTAAATAGTAATGAACTTGTTCATATTATTGTCTAATACTATAAATTCTGTAAATAGAAGAAAGGCTTCGAATTAATTTAGGATTAGGAGTCGATTCTTTATATTCTGAGCAGAATATGAGCCATCAATTCATAAAAATAAGAAATGGTTATCATTATATTCTTCACTATTGGTTACCATTTGTAGATGACCATGCTCATTACAATAACCTTAATAGTTATAAGTTTGACTTAAGGCAAAAAGCGATCAACAATTCTGATAATGAAATTCATTTTATGGTTACCATTACTCCCAAGAAAAGTGTCAAAACTCACTACGAAATAGAAGTAACGATATATCTTGGTCAAATCATTTCAGACCTGAGTATTGGACAGAGACTATGGTTGACATTTGGTTATCTACTAATCTTTTACTATATTTTTTATTAGACTTTTGTATAAAATGTGAAAAATAAAAAAATCTGTTTATAAATTGAATAATATTTTTGTATGAAACGGCCCTTAACTAGTTTAGTTATCCTAGAATATTTAGACGCAATTCAGTTGCTAAAAACTTGACCCGATTATAGTCAAAGACAATGAAAATAAAATGTATTTATTTTATTATAAATTTGGAGTGAATTTTGTGATAAAGGATTAAATGAAAGTTTTAATCGAAAATGATTTTCATATTAATATCGGTTTTATTATTAACGGTTCGATCAGACAATTATCATGACTCGGACCTAATTAATGAGTTAAAGCCATCCCTAAGTGTTTATGAATTAAATCCAAAGTCAGCCCATTCACAGTCAATATCATCAGGGTTCTTTCCACCTGTTCATTTTGAAAGTGAAAGTTTATTTACTGTCGACACAATTTTATTTAGTGTAAAGCCATCATATGGTGCGCCACAATCCGAACCCAATGATCCAAAGATTGACAGATTCATAGTTCCACTAAAACTGACGACGAGAAGGCCGTCCACAACACAGTTATTAGGCAACGGAAATGGTGGCGGAGGTTTTGGTGATGATTCTGGGAATGGGGTCGGAGGTATTGGTGACAACAATGGCATAGGAGGTGATATTCTTGGCAACAATGTTGGGAACGGCAAAGGAGGAAGGGGTGACTTAAACGGTAATGGAGGCGCTAATATAGGAAAGGCTAATGGTAACGGTTATGGAGGACTCGGTAATAATAATGGGATGGGAGGGTATGTCATCGCACAAGACTCAGCAAATGGAGAGGGAGGAGTCGGTAGCAATAATGGAAATGGGGGCAGAAATTCGGGCCATAATTCTGGTAATGGTTTGGGTAATATCGGAGATTGGAATGGAGTGGGAGGTAATAATGCCGGCAAAAATACAAGTAATGGAAGGGGTGGTCGAGGCTCTAAAGTTGGTAATGGGGGCGGAAATATTGGTTCGTCATCTGGTAATGGTTTTGGAGGTAAAGGCAACTTCAATGGAATGGGTGGCAATAATATGGGAGATCACTCTGGGAATGGAAAGGGCGGTGATTGGGATAATTCAGGAAATGGTGGAAACAATATTGCAAGTTTATCTGGTAATGGAAAAGGAGGGGTCGGTAATCATAGCGGCAAAGGAGGTAATAATATTGGCAGTCATTCAGGAAATGGAGAGTCGGGCACTTCAATGCTAATCAACAGTTGGATACCTTTCAAACCTTTTTTACCCATTTTTCGGTCCCAAAACCAAACGAATTGATATTTCTTTGAAAAATTAAAATTTTATTGTAAAGAAATATGAGCTAGGTTTAATTTTCTTTTATTAAATTATCATCTAAAATGACCTGGTTTTAAGTTGAGTTTATTCTATGTTAACTCAATCAGACATATGGAAGGCATAAATGTATAACAAATTATTCCATAACTGATGACAAAACACTTGAAGTCTAAAAAAAGTCACTAAAATAATGAACTCTTTTGGTGTTATATCACTCTTTCTATTAATAAAAGTTTCCTTTTCTTTAAATCAATGGATGAGTGAATTGGAAAGGAATCCATTGTTTTATAACGAAAATATTTTGAGTCCAAAGTCTTTAATAAATAGTATTCAAAGTCTATTCAAAGCCGATAGAAGTCAGTTATTAACGACAACAAAGCCTTCATTAAAGATTCGTGATATATCTGACCAAGGACAGTTTCCTGAAATTCTTGGTGATGACATAGATATATATAAGTCATCTAAAATAACTTACCCAAAGTCAAGACCTCTTCGGACGAAAGCACCGAATTTAGAAGAAGATTGGTATGAGTCTTATCCAATGCAAGGAATGGGTGGCAGACGACCACTCAATCAATTTAATGAACCGTTTGATAGAAGACCATATAAAAGGAGATCAACAGCACAACCCTCGTCAACAATGAGAACTCGAGGACGACCCAATCCGGTGAGACCCACACCAATCAGACCTTCATACAATCCGGCACCCTGGGAAATACATAATGACATTTTCCCAACTGATTCTAAATCAGAAGAATCGAGTGATTTGTGGGATAAACCCCTTCCAACTAAAAAGTTGACCCTTACTTCTATGAGAACTACAACACAACCAGTTTCTGATCAATTCATTGATTACAATGAAGAAGAAGTGGAAGAGGAGTCCAGACCTCAAACCCCCAAAAATGTACATGGTCAAGTAAACCCTGGTTTTGCCAGGCCTTCCACCAAGCCTGGTACTTTCCCTTCTCATTGGAATCAAAAGCCTGACTCAAATCCTAAACCGGAATCAAACTTAGACTATGAAGAGCCGGTTAATAACCACGAGTCTGGTGTAAATAATTCACCATGGTGGGCTACACATCCACTAAATCCTGACTTTGAGCCAATGCCTGACACAGAATTCAATGGATGGGGCGGTAATGTCTTCGGGGAAAATACAGGCAATGGAATCGGTGGTGTCGGCGATGAAAATGGTATCGGAGGGGCTATTATTGGACATAATTCAGGCAATGGTGAGGGCGGTGTTGGAAATCTTAATGGATTGGGAGGTAATGTTATTGACTCAAATGGCAGTAATGGTTTGGGAGGTGTAGGAAACGATAATGGACAGGGTGGTTTTATTGTTGGTAGTAATTCTGGAAATGGAAAGGGAGGAATAGGCAATAATAATGGAAACGGTGGTAATAGAGGTGGCAAAAACTCAGCAAATGGGACCGGAGGGATCGGAAACAATAATGGAAAGGGAGGTATAATTATTGGTAATAACTCTGGCAATGGTTTCGGTGGAGTTAACTCTAAAAACCCACAAAATTCAGGATTCGTTCGAAATTAGATTTAAGTGATTTTAAAAAATAATTCCAGTCTTTAATAACAAATATTTTATATTCTATTCATTAACTTTACTTCGATTTTCATTTTACACAATAAATCATTTGATTTGTTTAAACACTTTTTATTAAATAAAATTTAAAGATTTTTCAAAAAATAATTTTATTTATATCATATAAAATGAGCAACACAATGACCTAGCTTTAATTTTATTTAAGAACTTAATCTAACATAAATTTAAGACAAATTGAAATGATCAAGGAGTTTTACTCTTGGCAGCCTTCTTTTTATCTTGGGACTCTTGTTCCTCATCGCCTATATATTCACCCAAATTAGCTAGGTCAGCTGAAATATTGAAGTCATCGGTATCGGGTAGTCCAGAGGGTTGGCTATTCCATTGGCCTAATAATGAATCTGAGGGCAAATACTCATTATTGGTTAAGTCGTCCCAATTGTTGTCCGAATCAGCGTTTGGTAAATCTCTGTTTCCTTTAGAATTGGCCTCACCTTTAGCTCCGCTCAAATGTGTGCTCTCGAAATCAGCATACCCTGTGCCCAGGTTTGTGTCCTCAGCACCCAAACCTGGAAAAGGCTGGAAGAGAGCCTCACCCTGATCCATTGGTGGACCTGGCACAGTCTTGTCAAAGTCCAAGTCTTCCAATTTGAGAGAAGTGATGGATTTGGCCTCACTTTCATTCTCGCTATCGATTGGTTCCCAATCAAATAGTCTTGAGTTTAGGTCATCGAAATTAATATTTTCAACCGACAACTCTTTTAATTTTTTATCTTGCTCATTAGAAGAACGACGATACCTGACCGAAGCATCTGGTGTTCCAATAGGACTGGCAATTGTCGAGCAAATTAGGGCCCATAGAATACCAAATGTGACTCTCATTTTTCTTTGCCTATCTTTAGTCCGTTCTCTTTTTAAACTGACTACACACTAATTAGTACCTAGCTTATATACTAGTAATTATACACCAATTGAATAGAAACAACTGGCAAATGATGAGATTTAACCAGGTTTACAACTTTTTCTATTATATAGAACTGTGTATAGCCTTCACTAAAATATTAATAAATTATTAAATTTAATGAAATGATTAAAAGATTTTTATTATAATTAAATTGAATGGAATTAAAAGTATTAAAATCATTGAAAATTATTATATTTCAAAGTTTTGATCTTATCTCTAATCATTCTCTATGTATGAATTTTCAATCTAGGTTATATTAGAATTTCTTGAATTAACCATAAATTTAAAGAATAACAAACACGAGTTCTGAATAAAACTCAAACTTTGAGAAACAATTTTAGATAATATGAGAAATAATCTAGGAATTAGCTTAGAGATCAATGACCCTACACAGTTCATTGACGGGTGTGACCAGATTTAAACGTCATTGAAATTGAGAGTCTCGTATAAAAGAGAGTTAACCACAATTTAGTAGATTTTTAAAAAGTTATTCTATTATTGAAAAGAAATGAATAATCAATTCATTGCTTTTATTTCAATTTTATTGTTTCATATAATCAAAGGCTCAGATCTATTGACTAAAAAAGATGAGAATAAAATGTTGCCCATCAAAGGTAACCGACCCTCCGGTGCCGGTCGTTGGATGGATGACACTGTCATCGAAATGGACACCAAAGGTCAACAAAATGGCAGATTTTCCGATGATTCGGGAAATCCTGTTAGAAGACCTATTGGACAGTGGGAAGAGCCTCAGTTACCGGCTCTCAATCAGTACAGACCTAATTCCCAGCAAAGTCTCACTTCATTAGGTTCTAACAGTAGAGGCAGATCTGAAAGTGAACGGATCAGAGACAAGGGTTTGAATAATTGGAATTCACCCCAATTTTCAATAGAATCTGAAAGTGATTTTTCCAACTCTTGGAATGAGCCCTCACTCATGCCTTTGCCTAAAGACACCTGGAATAATGAGGGCCGGGGGAAGAATAGTTGGGGATTACCTAATCTCTCACAACAGCCAAATAATTGGAATGAGCCCTCAGGTCCTGAACTCTTACCTCCGCCTCAAATTCCGGGCGAATCAGAAAACAATAATTGGGGCGAATCGTTGTGGTCGCCATCAAAAAATGGACATAATTCACAGTTTGAGCAAAGGCCAGAGTGGGGATCTGGACCCGGCCAGGGTCACTGGACTTCTCAACCAAATAACAACAATAATAATAATAATAATAACAATAATAACCCAATTGTTTGTAACTGTGAAGACAAATATCAAAATTCAAATTCCAATCCTAAGAACACAATCAACGCTCAGCCCTCAAGGGGTTACCCTAACTACCCTGCATCAACTAGTTATGTTCAACCAAATAAGCCTGGCAAACAACAAGTGTGGAATAACTTTGAAAATATGCCTTGGTCATCTTGGGAAAGGAACCTTAAAGACAAGAAGACAAAAGTGAGCCCAGACTCAGAGCAAAAAATTGAAGTAAAACCAGAAGAGCCAAAGGGTCAGATATCTGAGTCTTCCACTCAAAAGAAGTCAAATGAAGTTCAGTCATAAAACTCAAACTTAACTTTCATCTAATTCTCATTAATTTTTTTGCTTTTTTCAAATAAAATTTTCAAAGAATCACCTTGTTACTAGAACACCTTTGTTTTAATTAAATTACCATGGACAATCCAAAAATATAAAATTATTTTGATTAATGTTTCAATAATTTTGAATTCATAAAAGAGTTATGACATTATGATTAATGCCTTGATCATCTTTGTCTCCTTATTCACAGTATAAATTATTTGTTAATTGAATGTTTAATAAATTTAATGGATAATAACTACCAAGTAACTTTATTTTAAATAGTTTTTTAACTCAGAATTCATATGCAAATCATGATTGTCTTAAAAATTGCTAGATACTTTGTATAATTTCAAATTGATAGATCAATTTACTCAAAATAAAGCAGATATCATAAATTGATTTCAACTGTTAACCAGAAGTTATCTTGGTAATATCATAGTGTATAACATCTGCTTTAATGATATTTCTCTTTGAAAAACAGTTTAACGGATGAGTGCAATGAAACTACACTTAATTATAGCAATTAATTTGGTTTCACTTATTTTTAATAGATATGTACTAACTTTGGATCGAATTTCCCGCTCAAGAGCTGACCCGTTAGACAAAATTCCAAAATTAGGGAAAAAGTTAAAAGAACAAGCTATTCTACAGTATTGGAATAGTTACCATGGACCATATTCTCAATTGGTTACATTTGGTAACACTAAGAACCAGATAATCATTTCGACTGCTAATGGAAAGAATGGTACAAATGGTGACCCGGGACAGAATGGTTCCCCAGGGCAAAATGGAAGAACAGCTCTTATTATAACCAATAGAGTACGAGTATATCCTAAAATGGCCAAAAAGAATAGCAAGAATAAATCTGGCAAAATTAAATAAAAGACACCTAATTTTTAGTTTACCATGCATTAGTTATATGCATATATAATTATTTCTTTTATAACCCATTAATCTACCTTTCTAAATAAATTTTTATATTTTATTTAATTATGAATATATTTGGAAAATATCTCATCCCTAGAATGTGGTCTCAAAAAATTAACTACTTTTGTGGAAAAATAAAAGTAAATTGTGCTTGCTCATATTTTTTAATCATATTCATATTAAATTAAGTGAAATATTTTATTATATAATATTGAGCAGAAATGATCTTGCAATTATCTTGATATTATAGAATATGAAATAAGAGCAATTCTAATGATCTAGTTGATTTGTAAAATAAGAACATTTATCATAAGAACCTATTAGCAAGATTGCAACAAGAAAATTTAATCAAGCTCATTAGGAGCAGGTGTTATATATTAATAATATGAGCTAGCTCAGTTAGCGCACATTTAGTCTAATTTTGAGAGTGTTCTTAAATTGAGTTCATTAAACCAAAAATCAGTGGAAAAGGGCTTCGAATTAATTTCTATAAAATTAGTGATTATTTCAATACAAAACCGCGATTTAAGACAAATGGAAAAAATAAAATTTATTTTATTTAATATATTTTTCATTAATTTTATGACAATTAATGTCATATTCAGTGCAGAAGAGATGCAACAAACAGTCGAAGGGTTGTCAACAGTTCTTCCAAATGACAAAAATGCCACAAATAGTGGTTATGGTGCTTATGAAGACAAAAATGGCGGCCCCAAAGCGGTGGTGAAAAAGGCAACTAACAAAAGCAAACTCAATGGAATGAAGTCTTGGCCCAAACCTCTAAAGCCATCCCTAGCACTGCACGATGAATATGAAGAAGAGGGCGAAGAGGAGTGGAACTCAAATGTACCCAAAATACCAAACATTCAACAAATAAATCAGAGGCCAAACAATGAGTTCGGCGGTAGTGGTGGGCAGTGGAACAAACCTTCTTTTGGCGATGACTTAGCACCTTGGCAAAA